>SJYC01033481.1:0-11808 GCA_006408675.1 Madoqua kirkii | reverse complement strand
AGTCAGACATGACTTAGTGACTGAAGAACAACAGGAACAACAAAGACCAGGAGTGAAAACATTATCCAAAGGATTAAATGCTAAGAGTACTACCATTCCCAGTAGCCAGACTCCTAATCCATGGCACACTGGTAAGTGAAATAAGGAAAGCCTTACCTTCAAAGTATGAAATAATTAGCCTTAGGCTGGGTATTGTTTCAGACCTGCCTAACACATCAAAAAGGCAAAACTCAAAAGGATTGTGTTGCTTTCAAGTAACTTAACTGCATTGCAGAACAAACTTCAAAAATGTTAAAGGCAGGCGAAAGTCTCTAGTACCGAACAAGATGGATTTCAGAAGGTATGGTTATCTTGGTAATTAGAGATTTCTAGCCATGCAAAGAATAAGGCAACCACAGTCTATAGACAGAAAAATCAACTAATTTAAACCAACCTAGAGATAATACAGATGTTAGGATTAGCAGACAAGGACATTAAAATAGTTATTATCCCTGTATTTGGTATGTTTCAAAACATAGGCAGAGATTTGAAAGATATAAAAAAAGACCCAAATGGACTTAAAGAGATTTAAAATTATAATATCTGAGATGAGAGAGGCTGGATGGGATTAATGGCTGATTATACATTTTAGAAGAAAAGATTAGTGAGCGAACTGTGTTCAAAGTGAAACACAGCAAGAAGCAAGAATTTTAAAAGAAGTGGGAAAGCACATTAGTCCACTGAACGACTTCACATGACCAAATATATGACTACCTGGAGCCTCCAAAGGAGACAGAAAAGGGGGACAGAAAAAATGAACAAGAGAGGGCTAGAACGGTTGCAATTTCTTGAAAACTATATAGTTCATAGATCCGAGAAGTTCAGTGAACCTCAGGTGGAAGAAACAGAAGAAAATGAAATCAAGATGCACTTTATAATTAAGCTGCTCAAAACCAGTAATAAAGAGACATGCTTAAAGGCACACCAGAAAGACTCACATATACATGGAAAAACAAAGGGAAGGATTTCCTTATCAGGAAAAACACACGTTCAGAAGACAGTGGATCTCTAAAATAATGAAAGAAATGAACTCTAGCTACAGAGAACACATTGGTGGTGGACAAGAGACAGGAGCTGGAGGGTAGCTGAAATGGGTGAAGGGGATCAAAAATAAACTTCCACTTCTAAATAAGTTATGGGGATGAAACATACAGCATGCTGGCCCTGGTTAGTAATCCTGTATTGTATGCTTGAAAGTTGCTAACAGTAAATCTTAAAAGTTCTCATTATAAGACAGAAAGCTAACTATATGAAGAGATGAGTGCTAAGTAAATTTATTGTGGTAATCATTTCGTGACGTATACATACGTCAAAATACCATGAAGTACACTAAAACTAATACAATGTTTTAGGTCAATTAAATCTCAATAGAACTGAAAAATATAATTTTAAAATACTCAAAGGAAAAAAATACTTGGAAATCTATATCCAGTGGGAATATATTTCAAGAACACATGTTTTAGACATACAACAGATGACCTGCTCTGTAAGAAATGCTAATGAATTCCTTCAGTAGAAAGAAAGTGCTACCAGAGGAAAATATGGGTCTACACAGATGAACAGAGAACACCAGAAATAGTAACTACATGGGTAAACAAGGAGTTTTTTTTTTTTTAATTTACATCACCTTTATAAGGAAATCTCACCACCTAAGCAAAAAATTGTAACTATGTATTGTGGGCTTTACCACATATATAAAAACAAAATTATAGCAATAATAGCATAAATTGTGAGAGGGGAAAAAATGGAAGCATACTGTTGTATAACTGAACTACAGTAAAATTCTCAAACTATATGGAAGTTGTACATTATTATTTGAAGGCACATTCCAACAAAGTAAAAATACTATAAACCCTAAGACAACCCTTAAAATAACAAAACAATTTGATAGTTCATAAGTCAATAAAAGAGATAAAATGGAATAAAAATAATCCTAGGAGGCAGAAAAAAGGAAAAAGAGAAGAATAGATGAAAGATATAAAAAGTAAACATTGAAAAAGACATATCTACACTCAACTTTATCAGCAACCACATTAAATGTTAATTATGTAAGCACTTCCATTAAAAGACAGAACTGCCACAGTGATTTAAAAAGAAATTTGCTACCTGTAAGAAATGCACTTTAAATTATACTAACACAATAAGTTAAAAGTGAAAGAATGGAAAAAAATATAACATCATAACACTAATTAAAAGAAAACATGATCAGCTTCATTAACATCAGTCAGAGTAGACACAAAGCAAAGGATAATATAAAAAATAAAGAATATCATTTCAAAATGATAAAAGAGAAATTCATCAAGAGGACAAAAAAATTCTAAACATTTATGCACCAAATAACAGAACTTCAAAATACATAAAGTAAAAGCCGACAGAACTGCAGAAATGACAGAAAACTTCACCATAATATTTTGAGAGCTCAACAGCCTGTCTGATAGAATATGCAGGGAAGCAGTAAGGGCACAGAAGACGTGCCTGTCATCATCAACCAAACTGACGTTTACAGAGCACTCGGCCGGGAAACAACAGGATATGCGTTATTTTCAAACACAAATTGAACACACACCAAGATAGGTCATATTATAGAGCATCAAACAAGTCTCAGTAAATCTGAAAGTCTGCAAGTCATTCAAGGTATGTTATTTTCCCTAACCACAATCCAATTAAATTAGAAATCAATAATAGAACAATCTCTGTAAAATCTTTGAATACTTAGAAACCATATAACACACTTTGAATAACCATGGGTCAACGAAGAAATCAGAAGAAATTAGAAAGTATTTTGAATGGAATCAGAGTGAAACCACAACATATCAAAACTTGTGGGATGTAGCTAAGGCAGAACGTAGGTCAAGGGTGTACCAGTAGATGTGATCATTAGAAAAGAAGAGAGATTTCAAATCAATGACCTCCACTTCTACCTTTAAATATAGAAAAATGAGAGTGAATTAAACCCAAAGTAGGTAAAAGAAGAAAAGTAATAAAAATCAAAGTGAAAATCAATAAAATAGAGAAAACAATAGCAATGAAGAAAATCAGTAAAACCAAAGGCTAGTTATCAGAGCAAACAAAATTAAGACACTTTCAGACACATGAAGAAAAAAGAGAGATAAAGCACTAAGTATCAATATCAAGAATGAGAAAGATGATATCACTATAGAATCTATAGATAAAATAAAAAATACTATATACAGCTTTGCACAAATAAAACTTGACAATTTAGATGAAACAGATACTCTCTAAAGGAGAGAAACTCAAGAATATTTAAACTAAATAGACCTATAAGTACATATATATCTTTAGTACATATAGGTTTATAAATACGAATGAACTGGTGCTTAAAAATTTTCTCTTTCTCACAATGAAAACTTGAGTTCCAGATGACTGAGGTGATGAATTCTACCAAACACTTAAGAGAGAAAATAATACAAGTTAACAAACTTTTCTAGGAAATTGAAGAGGGAGTATTTTCTAATTCACTCATGAGCCCAGATTACATTACACCAAAATCAGCTAAAGAAATTAGAAGAAAACTACAAAACAACATTTCCCCTGAATAGAGTAGCACATGTTCTGAATAAAATTTGAGCAAACAGAATCCAATAACACAAGGACTGTATCTTACAATAAAGTCGAGTTTATCTCCCAGCAGTGCAAGGCTGATTTAATGCTGAAAATCAACGTGTTGTAAGTTGGGCCAGCCAGGACTGCTGTTTGTTCTACCTGAGGTCCTCACTCAGGTCCTCGGACCTTCCTTTGTTCTATTTTCGCGGGCTTTCCCCCTTCTTGTCTTTTAGCCACCGCCATTCTGGACTCCTTTTTCCTGTCCAAACTAGCTAACAAACCAATGCAATTCACCATACTTACAATCTAAAAAAAAAAAACCACAAAACCACGTGATCATCTCAATAGATGTGGAAAAAGCAAATGACAAAGCCCAACATCCATTCTTGATAATACTTTCCAGCAACATGAGAAGGGAATGTTCTCAACTTGATAAAGGGCATCCGTGCAAAACCTACAGCTTACATCATACTTAACGGTAAAAGACGATTTTCTTCCAAGATCAAGAACATGATGGTGATGTCCATTCTCACTTCTTCAACTCTGACCTGGAGATTTTAGCCAGAAGGAGGTGGCAAGGAAGTAAAACTTTTTTTGTGTGACTGTGGGTTAGGTTTTCCTTGATACAAAACGAAAGGCACAATCAGTAAAGGAACAAATTAATAACAGTTCATCAAAATGGAAAACTTTGGCTTTTAAGACGACGTGATTAAGAGACTGAAAAGACATGACACAGACTTGACAGCAAATACATACAAAACACTGATCTGATAAAAGGACTTGTATTGTCCAAGTGCAACAATGAGGAAACATAAGACTTAGACAGACAGTTCAAAGAAGATATACAGGTGTCAGATAAGCTCATAAAAATATGCTTAGCATCTTTAGCTATATGAAAATTAAAACCACAATGACATATACCACTACACCTTTTAGAATGGCTAAAATTAGAAACAGTGATTATACCCAGTGTTGGTGAGGATGTGTAGGAACTGAAACTCCTAAATTGCTTGTGGGCTTGTAAAATGGTACAATCACCGTAGAAAACAGTTTCTTTAAGAGTTAAATATACCCCCACCATCTGATTCAGCCATTCCACTCCTAGATGTTTGATCAAGAGAAACAAAAGCAAACAACACTTGTATATGAAAGTTCATAACAACTTCATTTTTAATCATCAAAAACTGGAAACCACCCAAATGCCCATAAATGGGAGAACTGAAAAACTGCAGTATATTCGCTCAGTGGAATGCTAGTCAGCACTTAACAGGAGTGCATTAGTGATATACGTGAACCACTAATATTAAACCTTGAAATAGTTATGTGGTGTGAGAGAAGCCATGCCAAAAAACTTTAAAATGCACACACTGTGTGACGGCAGTCACAAAAAAACTCTAGGAAATGGAAGTGTACAGTGACTGAAGGCAGATCAGTGATGGTGGGCAGGGCAGGGAAGAAAGGATTTCTATGGAAGATGAGCAAGTTTTTCAGGGTGATGGATATGTTTGCTATTTTGATTGTGGTGATGGTTTCAGAAGTGTACACTTATGTTAAGAATTATCAGATTTTATACATTCAGTATGTGAAACTTATTGTATACTAACTGTGGCTCAACAAAGCTGCGAAGAAGACATTTGAAAGGTTACTTGGCAATGTCCTAAGGAGGCAGGAGAAACAGTAGCGGTTGTAGGAAGGAGAGAATAGCTGTCAGACACAAATAACTCAGATTCATAAGATGTGGATATGAAGGCCAAGATTTGGAAACCAGTTGAGAGGAAGAAAGATGGCACCGTGAACAGAATACAGAGGGCCAAAGGAGAGCAGCAGGGTCCACGTGTGGAGGTGCTGTATGCGGCCAGATCATCGCCTTCCAGGGGACATTTTACAAACCTGGGAGCAGAAACGAGGCAAGAAACCCAGCCTCCGGACTCTCCACCCTTTCTTCAGCTTTGTGCTCCTTTCTCTTCCCCCTTGGGTAGGATACAATTTCTTCTATGTCATAATCTTGAAGGAAGAAAACCCAAGTCTGGAAGATTTCCATTCACCTACGCGTGACCTCTGGGGAATTTCTAGGATCACAATCACAGGTCCTCATCTCACAGAGTCCCAAAATGCGCTCAGCCCCGTGGAGCTTTCACAACCTCATAAAAAGGTTGTGTATGTGCTGGCACCAAGTGAACAGAGTGATGTATCAGCGCTCGACAGGGAAAGGCAGTGCACACCACAGGATCTGAGAAACTCGGAACGGAGGAGACCTATGAGGTCATTCCTCTGCTCGCTGCCCCACTCCCTGTTACACCGCTCCCCGCCAGAATGGAGCTGTCCCTGAGAACCGCGCTGTGGCTTGTCGCACTGGAGCCAAAGGAAACATCTGTAAGTCTGGCGGGGTTTCAGGTGAGCATGTTGCTGCCAGGGCGCTGAGTCTTTGCTGCAATAGATTCCAACCACACAGTGAACTGTTTTTCTCCTTCCCTATTTAACTTCAAATGTCAAAACTCTTCACACTACAGTGACACCCTAAGATGATTCTCTTACTTCCGTGGCTCCAGTTGAAACAGTATTTTTTCATGCTCCATAGACTGCCCACCAGCTGACTCAAAACTAGGAATGTGACGGGGCACTCTATCTCAACATGCCATGAAAAGAAAAACAAGGAAAAAAGGTAGAATCAGTTGGCAGGGGAAATATTCCTTTCTCTTGAGCCTTTGGCACTCACTCAACTGGCGTTCATTACAGTTTTACATACTCTATTAAGTCCTATACTATATGGGGATACGAATTTGAGCAAACTCTGGGAGATAGTGGAGGACAGAGGGACCAACCTAGCATGCTGCAGTCCATGGGGTCTCGAAGAGTTGGACATGACTTAGCAACTGAACACCAACAATTAAGTTCTGTGAGGTTCTACGAGGTATACCAGTTGAAGACCACTGCAAACCCAACTGCAGCATGACGCAGAAAGCAATGCTCATGGGGAGTGGGGGCCACAATGCCACACAACGTTCAGTGGAGTGATGTCTGGAAGGAGCAGCCGTGAATGGCATGGCATTTGCCATTCCGTCATGTCCACTTTGAAAGACCAGGACATAAGCACTGGAACAGGCGAAAAGAAGCAATAATACGTCCAGGTAGAGAAAATGGACCTAAGAATACACAGAAGAGCTACACAAAAAAGGTCTTAATGACTCGGATAACCACAATGGTATGATCACTCACCTACAGTCAGACATCCTGGGGTGTGAAGTCAAATGGGCCCTAGGAAGCTTCGCTATGAACAAAGCTAGTGGAGGTGATGGAATTCCAGCTGACTTACTTAAAATCCTAAAAGATGGTGCTGTTAAAGTGCTGCACTCAGTATGCCAACAAATTTGGAAAACTCAGCAATGGCCACAGGATTGGGAAAGGTCAGTTTTCATTTGAATCCCAAAGAAAGGCAATGCCAAAGAATGCTCAAACTACTGTACAACTGCACTCATTTCACATGCTAGTAAGGTCATGCTCAAAATCCTTCAAGCTAGGCTTCAACAGTACGTTGAGTCGAGAACTTCCAGATGCAGAAGCTGGATTTAGAAGACAGAGGAATCAGAAATTGAATTGCCAACATATAGTTGGATAGCAAAAAAAGCAAGGGAGTTCCAGAGAAACATCTACTTCTGCTTCATTGACTACACTAAAGCCTTTGACTGTGTCAATCACAACATATTGGAAAATTCTTCAAGAGATGGGAATACCAGACCCCCTGAGCTGCCTCCTGAGAAGCCTGTATGCAGGTCAAGAAGCAACAGTTAGAACTGGACATGGAGCAACAGCAGTCTGGTTCCAAATTGGGAAAGGAATATGTCAAGGCTGTATATTGTCACTCTGCTTATTTAACTTATATGCAGAGTACATTACGTAAAATGCCAGGCTGGATGAAGCCAAGCTGGAATCAAGATTTCAGGGAGAAATATCAATAACCTCAGCTATGCAGATGACACCACCTATACGGCAGAAAGCAAAGAAGAACAAAGCCTCTTGATGAAAGTGAAAGAGGAGAGTGAACAAGTTGGCTTAAAGCTCAACATTCAGAAAACTAAGATCATGGCATCTGGTTCCATCACTTCATGGCAAATAGATGGGGAAACACTGCAAACAGTGAGAGACAATTTTGGGGGCTCCAGAATCACTACAGAGGGTGATTGCAGCCATGAAATAAAAGGTGTGAAATTAAAAGATACTTGCTCCTTAGAAGGAAAGCTATGACAAACCTAGATAGTGTATTAAAAAGCAGAGATATCACTTTGCGGACAAAGGTCCGTACAGTCAAGCAATGGTTTTTCCAGTGGTCGTGTATGGATGTGAGAGTTGCACCATAAAGAAGGCTGAGCACTAAAGAATTGACGCTTTTGAATTGTGATGCTGCAGAAGACTCTTGAGAGTCCCGTGAAGAATAGAGGCACACCCAGAGTGCTGGAGGACCTCAGGAGGCAGGGCAGTGATGGTTAGGAGCATGGACTCTAAACACAAACTACTCAGGTGTGAATCCCCGTCTGCCACTTATTTATGTGTTTTTCAAATTTCAGTTTTCTTTGGTATAAAACGGGCTCAATAAATGGTACTTGCATCAAAAGACTGTTGGAAGGGTGTTAAGTTAAAATAAGATATTGTATAGTGTCAATATAAGCCCCCAGTGTAGGAGCTGGCATGTATCAAGTACTCCGCATAGATACTAGCTGTTACTATTATTGGCAATACTACTGAGAAGTGATCCTGCTCTTACTGAAAGGTCAGTTTATTCTGAATGCAGGCGGCACGCAGAGGTGCTGGAGGAGGCTATGCTGAATTGCGATGCTCACCTAACCTCTCTGCACTTCAGTTTCCTCACCTAGAGTACACTCGGAACAACAAGAGCTTCCTACTTGCCAGGTGTTTTTCCGAGCGCTTTATGTGTATGATCTCACTGCATCTGTGTAACAGCCCTATGCATCTTGCAGATGAGGAAACTGAGGCACGGAGCCATCAGGCAACACACACGGAAACGGTGGGGGGTGGTCACAATGAAGGCACTCACTGGTCAAGGCCTGTTCTTCCTCAGCCCTGCACCTCCCTGTCTTTCTGTTCTACCACCATCCAATCCCACAGCATCTGACTGCAAGCTGGCATTCTATTTTGCAGGTAAAGAGTACACAAGAGCTAAACATGCCATGGTGATCAGCCTAAACCAGGAGAAGGACACCTAATGCACACACCTATGCATCACACCTCCCATTTGTCTGGAGCTTGACAATTTATAAAATGCTTTCACTTATTTGATCTACTTATCTTTCCTTCTGGCCCCAAATAACTGAGCACAGAAAATGGACTAACAAACACGGTCTCACGTAAGAGACACCTGAGTCCTGTGGATTTGTGGGTGTGGATAGATACTAACTTGGGGATGAGTAAGGACAGAGTGGGGAACTTCCTCGGGTGGCTAAGATGATAAAGAATCTGCCTGCAATGCAGGAATTTGACCCCTGGGTCAGGAAGATCCCGTGAGAAGGGAATGGCAACCTACTCCAATGTTCTTGCCTGGAGAATCCCATGGTCAGAGGAGCTTGGTGGGCTATAGTCCATGGGTCACGATATTTGGATGTGACTGAGCAATGAACACTTAACAGGGACAGAGTGGAAATTTGTTTTGAAACAGTGCTGAGGGCTGATGGTGGGCTCAGCTCTTCCCAATATCTGATAAGCTTTCCCAGCTGAAGGCTTCATTCTGATGGATACAAGATGGATACAAGTTGGACAACTAAGAAGTCTCTCCCCTTATCTGCACACTGCTGTTTCTCTGAAATTTTATTGGGTCAGGGAGCTTCTAAGGGAAAAATTTCATAGATTGTCTCTTCATTCCACACACACATCCTTTGCGCTCCCACCCTACTGTCCTGCAGACATGGGCCACATCTTTTGTCTTTGAACTCTAGTACAGTAAGCCCCCTACATATGGAAAAGCTCTGTTCTGAGAGCATGTTGGCAAGTCCAACAAAATTAGCCTAGGTACCCAGCTAACACAATTTACTATAAAATACTGCACTGTAGTAAGTTTATACTTTTCACACAAATAACAAAAAATAAATAAAACATTTTCAATCTTACAGTACAGAACCTCGAAAAGTAGTAGTCCAGCACAACAGCTGGCATACAGGGGCTGGCATCTAGTGAACAGGCAGGAAGACTTACTGACGCGAGGAGGGAGAGGAGGTGGGAGATGGTGGAGCTGAAGGATCGTCAGCAACAGGAGACGGGAGGGCAAGCTGCAATTTCACTCACGCATCAACTGACGTCGATGGAACACATGTTCACATCTTTGAAAGTGAACCTGAAGGTTGGTATGTAGGGGATTCACTATACACTGCAATGTTCCAAGAATGGATGAAAACCTCCCTGCTTACCAGTAGAAATTCTGTAAAGAAAAATAGGTACGTCAGTGTTGAGCCCAAGAGGGGTAGTAGTTACTTCAGTCACTAATCCTGATCCCCTGGTCCATGCCAGGCCCCGGGCTAGGCACAGGAATTCCAGACACAAAAGACACAGTCGGCTAACAAGCAATCTTCAGCAAGTTGCATGAAAGACACTTATGAAAATAAGTGTTAGAAATTCTAAAGATTTTCAAAGTGTGCCTGGAGCTTTGATTTTTACAAGACAGTATTATGTGCCTGTTATTATTTGAATGAATGCCACGAAAGAAAATGGGAGACTGAGTTGTCTTTTGAACTCCACATGCAATATTCAGGCTTAGATTCAAGGTCATATGGAACCCACATGGTGTAGGTAAAAAGGAGTGGGAGCCTTAGAAAAACCACCTCGAAGCGTGTGTTGGATTTTTAAGACGAGATCAGCAATTTCCCCCTGGCATTATCAGCTTTGCTCAAAATATCACTTAATCTTTCTCTCCGGCTCCTCTTTCAGAAGATGGGGGCGATGTTCCTGGGGGGCACAGAGGAAGTGGCCGGAGGGCAAGGGAGGATGTGATAGGGCTTTAACGGTTTCCTCACTTTGAAGTGTTCTAAAAATACAGCGTTTTCATCGCAAACATGTGATGGGCTATGTGTCAACACAGCATTTTGTGTTGCTAGGGCCGTCTGGCCAATAGTTGTGCGAGTGCTTGTGCGGCTATTCAGCTAATGCAGGGCGAGAGAAAGCCAGGGGGAGACAGGCCCCCCTCTGATCCGTGGAGCAGTCCCGGTGGGGCATCCTGAAGCCACGGGCAGGCCTGCCGACTACTGATGAGCCCAGGCTCCACAGTCAGTCTCTGCCAGTGGCCAGACACTCTCTCCTGCCTCTTAAACTGCAAGTTTTATTTGCCTGGGGGTTTTATCTGTGATGTAAAAGCCTGACACATCCCACTTCAACACTGTGCTCCGAAGTACAGATTAGAGAACAATCAGGAAGAGAGGAAAACCCAGAGACCCGTTTAAGAAAAAAAAGTGTCTTTAATTTATTCATTACCTTTTCATACTCACTGGAAAAGACTCCGATGCTGGGAAAGACAGAAGACAAGAGGAGAAGGGGGTGACACAGGATGAGATGGCTGGATGGCATCACTGACTCAACGGACATGAGTTTGAACAAAGTCTGGGAGATGGTGAAGGACAGGGAAGCCGGGTGGGCTGCAGTCCATGGGGCACAAAGAGTCAGACACGACTTGGTGACTGAAAAACATACCTTTTAAGTTTTTTTCTACCTTCAAGGAGATCAGAGTGGAGCCTTGGCTCTTGGAAGTCTGGCCTTTTGCAAGCACGTGGGCTGGGTAGAAGGACCCACCCCTTGTCTACCTCTAGAGGGGAACACGGCCTGCACTGGACTCGCAAAACAGCTAGGGGCCGTCACCATCTGGCAGCTGTGTGGGGGCCTCCGTCCAACAAATGGGTGGTCACAATCCAGCTCCCATTAGGCAGGTGGCCCCTCCACAAAGAGAGCATCACACTCAGCAGCCTGCTCGGCCAAGAGGAGAGGGGGCGGGGCATGGGAATGGCACCCACTTGTTCTGCAGAACCAGGCTGCTTCCGGGTGAGGTGGAAGGGAGCCTGGAGGGGGAGAGGGAGGAGGGCAGTGGCACTAGAGGCATGTCTGTGCCTTCTTTACAGAACTCCTCGGCCTGCTCCTCAGGTGTGCCTCATTCACCCCACTGGGTTTTGCCTTATACAACCACTCAGCGGCTATTTTCTGAGATCAGCCCCAGAC
>SJYC01033480.1:0-139682 GCA_006408675.1 Madoqua kirkii | reverse complement strand
ACCCCAAAGGAACAAGTTACGGCTGATGCTAAAGAGAGAGGGAGTGCCGTCTACTGGACAACTCATGGGCATCTTGGAGCATTAAAGTGATGAGAGCCCAGCTTGCTGCTCTGCCAGTGAGCAACCTGACTCCATCCACGGAGTGAAAAAGTCAGCCTACATCCTCCCGGCCTAACGGAAGTGCCCCTCCCCCCAGCACAGGGGAAGGGCCCTCCATCCGGCACAGCAGCAGTGAAAATATTAAGCAATGTTTTTCCATAACTCATGCAAACAGTTTTGCTTACATCCTCCTTTTAACAACCTGAAATTCTTTTCAAAATCTAAAATTCATACACATAAACAGACAAAAACAAAACACCCAACTCAACAAACACCAACCAACTTGACCATGAAGAATGTTTAAGCAGCAACACAGAATGCACAAATAAGACTCTTGGGTCTTATCTTGACATCTTGGGTTAGGTTGCAGGAACTCTATAATGTGCTAGGAAAACCTGTTCACAATTGGTATCCACGACTATACTACTTCTCGACTCAACAGAACGTATTACCTCTTCCAATAATTACATTAATGGTAATTAAGGGTCACATCCAAAATGAGCTACCCTGCAGAACCTTCTGAAAGCAGCAGTGATGCTGGGTAGGGTGTAGCAATGGGTTAAGAACTAGCGTCTGTGTGAAAGATCTTCTTGAGGATGGTTAGTCTAGTAAGCCTAGGGATTCCTGCCACGAAAGTCAGGAAACCACTCCACTCATGGTCACAAAACGCGCCTTTAATGCCAATCAACCATCTTCAAAACTGAGTGCAGCTGGTAACAAGATAGTCTGCATACAAAAGGATGAAGGCACTGGGACAAATGTTCGAAAATAACTCAAAACTAACACTATATGCAATGTCAGCTCTGAGCTGATTGTACAGAAACGTCTGAGTGCCAGACACAAAAATCAAACCTGAAAGGCCCCAAAGGGAAAGCCCAGTACAATATTAAACACGGCCCGTGAGCAGTCATGATGTGAGGCCTGCAGTTGTTAGAGGACGTGCACAGGTATCAGGACCGGAGCAAAAAGAACCAGACAGAATTACTCTGAAGAACTATTCTAAAGAGTCTGTTGCCCTCCAGACCGGGCGTGTTAGGATCCAGAATTCTGAACAACTACTTAGGTTTGGAATCTATAGGAGATCCTCTAAAAATCTCTTGAGTTGCAAATACTTGTTTACTGAATTTTACCCCATTTCTCCAAAGTTCACTGGTCTTTACTGACTACCCTGTCCCTGTCTCACACTACCACATCCTTCTCTTTTCCTACACAATGCAGATTTAAATTGCATATAATATTTTCTAGCACACTTGTTGAGAAAGAATCATTAGGTTAATAAAAGCCCTTCCCATACATGTGGATTGTATAAGATCCTCCACACGGGTAAGAACCCATTACTGTTGTCTTTTCTCATCTGTCGTCTTCTCCCACACCTACTCTGCAGAGCCCACATCCTTCCCTCAGTCCCCACCCTACACCAGGCACTGTACCAGGCAATTTACAGCCAATATTTTATGAATGATTTGCTTCTCAGAAGTCTACCATGCATGTAATAATGCATACAGTGGAAGAAACAGTGTTCAAAGAGGTAAATTTCGGTTACCAGAAAGTTCAAAACGTAGATGTGTGTGTATGTGTGTGTTGTACATGGGACACATATACACGCATACCTCCCCTGTCAACTGAATGCAGCTCCACCAGGTAGAGGCCAGCCCTGTCTTCAGGACCTGGCACCAAACAGGGTGACGTTGAGGGGGACAGTAAGGACCATGGACTCAGTCATGCCAACAGGGGGCTGCAAACTGTGTGCCCTGGGATGTAATGGAGAACCCTCAACAAAGCTGACGGAGTAAAACAGGCTGATCTCGTCCTCAACCCCCTACAGGGAGGAGAAAGAAGGAAAAATAAGGTTGAAGAAAAAGGGGATAGGGCATACTGGGCACGGGGAGGGGGAGGAGGGTGTGCGTTGCTGAAAAGAAAAAACCTCAGACTCCCAGCATCGTATAACCTCGGGGTCCCCCGACCCCCGCTCCACCACTGTTGAACATGCCACAGGGTGCTCGACGAGGCCTCCTGAGCGTCTGCTCTGAAAGACACACACACACACACACACACACACACACACACACACACCCCAAACAAGTGTTAGTGATGACCCCAGGCTGCCTGCTTGTTTGTGAAGGACTCATGTAGTCCTCCCTTTATCACCAGTCAATGCTTTCTCTCCTGGTGGGGCCAAGAACACGGCCTGTTCCTCTCTACGTTACAGCAGTGAAGTACAGTGCCTGGCACACAGAAGGTGTGTGTCCGACTCTGCGATCCCGTGGACTGTAGTCTGCCAGGCCCCTCTGTCCATGGGATTTTCCAGGCAAGAACAGTGGAGGGGGTTGCTATGGCCTCCCTCCAGCAGATCTTCCCGACCCAGGGATCAAACCTGCATCTCCTGTGGCTTCTGCATGGCTGAGCCACCTGGGAAGTCCACACACAGTAGGTACTGATGGACATTTATTGCCATGTGACAAGTCCACGGGTAAACGCGTGACTAGTTTCCTGGGCCACATTTTTTATCTTTTCTGTTGGACATTAAAATTCCAGACTAAATGGGACCCAGGACTTTCAAGGTTACCCTAAGCTCCAGATCCTGCTTACAAAAGAGGGAGGCACAAGGTCCTGGGGGTGGGGGGCCACCAATCTGAGGACCACTCCTGGGGGTACTGGAAGCAGCTGTCCCCACCCTTGCCCTAACTTTCATCCTTTTCTCTAAGTTTACCACCTCTTCTGTGTAAAAGTTTGCTCCAACTCTACACCTGGCCTGCAGCACCAACATTTTAAGGCTAAGCCCCAGAATCCTGGGGTTCAGCATTAATTGAAAGAGCTTATCTATACACAGCCTCACTCTGTACCTTAGCATCTCCCAAACTTCAACCACATTCTCTTCTTTTTATTTTGGAGAGCACAGTCCATCTTTTTACGTTTGCTTGCAGCCTTTCTCTCTTTTCATCCTCATGACTCCATGCTCTCGGGCCTTTTAAGTTCACCTTTGGGACCTCTCCAGATGGGAGCACCTTCCTGGACCTTTGTGATTCGCGCTGCTTTGCCTCTGAAGTGTGTTCATCTCCTTGATGGGACTTCAATAACACTTCCTCCTATGAGGACCATGGCCTATATACGAGCGAAAAGCTCTGTGCAAGGGGTGAGTTACTTGTTCCTTAACACTGGGCGTCTGGCATCTTCCTTTGGAACATTTAGCCTTTGGGGAACCATTCTGGACCATTTATTCATCAGAAGCCTTTTTTATGCCTCTTCTCCTCTCTACTGATCTGACTGCTCTATACAACTATGATGTGGTTTCCATTAAACTACAGGGAGTTTGGGAGGCACTTTTTTTTCACCTAAAACTGAAAAGAAGGCAACAAGAACTGGCTGGCAAGAGGCCACAAATAGCACAGAGGACCCTGAAGACAATTTTGAAGAGACAGGTCTCCACCCACATGTAGGTTCTGAACTTGTTCTGCAAACATCTCGTACACCCCAAAACATTTTACGAAGACTCATATTTGGGTCCCTTAAAGAGTGTGATGGGTGGATATTCTCTTTCAATCTCTTGATTCACTCCTCTAATTCCAATTCATGATTCTCTAATAGAAATGAGAAAATTATATTCCTTTATTCTTCCAACTGATCACTGCCCCAAGTATACTTTTCCAGTTGGGTTTCTCCAATTTGAATTAATGAAAGAACATGGATACTATACTGGGGACATCTTTCTCAGTCATTTACACAGAGAGTGAAAAAGTATTGATCCTAATATCAATTCCTGTGGTGTTTAGATTGCCATCCCCATTCTCCTGGAACCACTAGATTTTTTTTTTTTTCCTACCATTATAACCTGTCCCTCTTCAGCCGAATAACTCGCTTTTCCATTTAGAGCAAACCTACTTCTTTGCTTGCTGTTTGTTGACATGATTCAGTGAAAAACAGGCTTGTGAAATCATAATCCATCATTTCACACATGGCTTTTTTTCTGTGCTCTTTTCTCTAGCATATGTACTCATCAAAGCAGATTTGAAAATATCTTTGGACATCTGAAGTCCCTGATTCTTTACTATATTTAATCGGTCTAGTTCATTGCACATTTCTCTAGTGAGATACTTAATTTCTAAATGATTTTTCCCTCATTTCAGAGGATGGGTCAGAACACACTCAATTCTTTTGACCAACACTGTCATCTATCATTTCTGCTACCAGAGCCTATAAAAAAACCCATATCAATCATTTGGTAACTCATTATTTTAGCATTCCACTTTTCCCTATTTGACCAACTCTATTTTCATCCTTGTTTGGGTTCCGTTGGTTTTGGAGGTCACAATGATTGCATTTATTCATGATGGGTAATCCTGGACATAGTCACTTATGTCCAATGGGAAGGAAGATTGTTCTAGCAAGAGGTTTGGACTAGCCAATATCAGATAACAAAACGTGAGAATGGACTGTCTTAGGATCAGTGAAACTGGACAAGGAATAAAAATCTCATGCTTAAATTATGGTAGCACTAGGGATCACAGGTCCAAGAGTGAAAATTCAGTCTTTTAAGAAAATCTACAAACACAAGGTTAAAAAAAGGGCGAGGGAAGCTAATTTTGCTAACAACATGGTGTATTTTTATCATGGCTGGGATGACTAAAGATAATATATTATCTATAGAGCTAATGCTTCATAAAGTATGTAATGATTTTATTTATATTTTTAGTGCTAGCATTTCTAAACACTTCTAAAATAGGATATAACCAGGACTGACTGGAAATTTTCATTAGAAGCCAAGATGGAAGGAGGAGGAAAGTCAACCTTTCAACCCGATGACCTATCTGGGGTCCTTGGAGTGAAAGAGGGAAGAGCCAAAGTCATGCTAAGGCCATTCCCAGGCAACGCCTGCATCGTGCAGAGTAACCAGGCAGAGCGCCTCTCTTTCTGGCTAGGACACTGGACTTTCCATTTCCAAAGACTGGTTTCATAATAACCAACAGCATGGTGACCCAGGGTGGTACAACTGCTCAACAGACGGTGGAGAATCTCTGATGTGGAGAAATCGCCTTGGGTGCAAATAAAAAGGCAAGTCAGACTTCCAGGCAGGAAAACGACCAATGCATCCATGGGAATTGTGAGTTGCGAGACCTCCTAAACTTGGCTTTTTCAGTCAACTCTAACATGTGTTGGAGAAGCCAGGAAACCCTAGGTTTACAGTTTATGGCAAATTTCTACCCCAAGGGCCCGTATCTCCTTTTGTTTAGAGCCTGTTTTCTTTATTCTTTTGACACTTTAATTCCAGAAATACAAATCTACAGAGGACAAAATGACTGGGGTCCAGCTCATGTACCAGACAGAGGAGAAGAAAACAAAATGGTGAGAAGCAGCCTTAGGTTAATTAATTTCATTTCTTCTTTGATCCTGGCCCGGTCTGTGTGTGTCCTCTGGATCTCTCTCCTGCCCCTTCTGCCTCTTTTTTCCCTCCAGAGATAAAAGGATCAAAATGTACCCAGGACAGATTATTATCTGCTGGGGTAGACGCCGCCCTTCTGATATAAATAATGGAAATTCAGGCTGAGGTAGACAAGTATAGCCCAATCTCTGAGCATGGAGTATGGGGGTATTTAAAAGAATTCCTTCTCACTATGATTTCATCAAGGCTCACTTAACATTTCTCTCTCATTTATCTCAATCAGTTCCTTGGGTGTGGTCTACGTAAGCTACAATAATTTAAGACTCCCTATTTCAAAAGACTGAATTGTTAATTTTTTTAAAAAATATAACCATATGCTAAATCTGATGAATCTACCTCTCCCAAGGACGTGATAAAACTTCCTGCAGGCTTGAATATAAAGCCTCTGACTGCATCTCATATTTATCCTGCAGGACCTCGGTCAGACAGCAATGAAAGGATGTCATGATACGCTACACAGCGATTTCTGTTAACATAAAGTTAATTTAGAGTGGAAGCACCCTTCCTGTGGGCCACGGAGGCAGCACTAACACAAGTGGGACTGTCCCAGACAATCTAGGGCAGCCTGCCACCCTCGTTTGAAAGAAATTCAGGGCAGAAATCCTATCCCCGTGTCCATTAAAAATGTGAAACTGGTTCGTCTTCCTGCGTTCTGAATTCTTTCTCAATTACTGATTTTGAGAGGAAAAGTGTTGAAATAAACTGGCTCCAAGGACGTTTTTATACTCAAGGGAAGTTTCTGAGAATCTTTGGGAAAGAAAGCCAAGGCAAGGAACATGAAAATGAGCCTTTCTGCTCCCACTCCAGCCCCTCAATATTCTTCCTCAAATATAAGGTTGAAGGTGCTCTTCACAAGCCTTGCACATTTTGAAGAAGACTTGGAAGGTTAAAAGATGATCAGCTCCCTCTGGACTCTACCAGCAGCATCCCACTGCTTTGTCCTCCCACTGAATATCAACTTGGAGGTGAGCATTATCACTCCCTGCAAAGGTATAGAGATTGAGGCTGGTTCTCTCGACTAGTCCACGGTAATAAACACCAGTTTTAAGTCAAATGGCTCCAGGGCCTGCTCTCATCTGAGCCCAGAGGAATGTTCTAGCCTCCAGGCTGTCTCGCCAGATTCTGAAATAAAGACAATTAGCTTTGGTGCTTTCCACCCTTCTCTTCCTCCTCGTCCCCTCCCCTACTCACTCCTTGACATCTCCTTCTCCATGACAACTTTTCCATCATATTGACCTGGGAAAAGAGGAGGATGAATACAGATTTTTATGAATGAATTCCTGAAGACTGAAATAAGGGCATTAAGGAGGAAAAAAGCAACTCATGTTCTATCACCTAAGATCAGTGGAGGGAAAAGAAAAGGATGAAATCACCCAAAGCGAGCCCTGGCACCTCTCCAACTGCGGCCTGACCAACCAGGAGACGAAAGGGCAAAAGCTGCTCTTTTGAAGCTTAACGGTGAGCCCCTCCCCTGAGCAGCGGTGAACGTGACTTTTATTCCACCCACCCTGGACTCGCAGTGCTGGAAGGGCTGTCGCTGCATGGTGGTTACGCCATGGGCCTCTGAGCACATTTCAAGAAAAAAGGAAGTTCTGTTTCTCAGGCCTCTGGCACAGAGCACCAGTCAACGGGCCACTTCCTGTTCCTAGTTCTCTCTCCGCTGAGAAGTCGAAGAGAGACAGTGAAAATGTGATGGGCGAGGCGCTGGCCAGGGCCGAGGGTCTGCTTCTGCCTCCCCATCTCAACATCAAATGCCTATTCTGGTCACTCAGCACAGAATCTGACGAATTCCTTTCAGTAAAATCAGAATAATAATACCTAACTGGTGGAGCTCAGAGAAATATAATTTAGCATTCATTAGAGAGTAGGTTTTTCCAGGGTGCCGGGATCCTGGGGTATAATTCTGATTAAAATGGAAACCGCAAGAGTGATGGTCCAAGGCACACAAATTTATGTACCACTTACAGGTTCTGAGTTGGGTGGCACTGGACACCACTCCCACAACCTGCTGCCCCTTGCAGTGTATGTCACGCACCATCTCCACCTCCCAGCTCTTCCTTCTCCCAGACCAGAGCTACTCTTTGTTTTCACCAGCTTCCCACCTGAGATGTCAGTGAATATCCTGACGCAACGAGTACCCTTCCTGACCTCTACGCATCTCTCGGGCTCGCTAGCTGATGGACAGAGAACCACAACAGCCAGGGCCGGCTGTAAACAGATACAACCTAAGCTTGACTGTACTCTCCTCCAAGTTCAATAATCCCGGAGGGGGGCTCAGGATGGGGAACATGTATACACTTGTGGCGGATTCATGTTGACGTATGGCAAAACCAATACAGTAGTATTGAAAGTAATTAACTTCCAATTAAAATTAAAATAATAATAATAATCCCCTTGTTCTTTCCCTATTGGATTTTCCAAGGCAGTCATTCCATACCTTTTCTTCTTAAGTCTTTGATTCCACCGAGACTTCTCAGAAACGTACTACCTCTAGAAAAGTCCAAGGGCATGTGTACCAAGTCTCATCTCCCTTCACTAGACCAAAATTCACTCTGGTGTTACTTCATCCCAACAGCCCCACTGTCTCAACTAAAGCATCTCTCCACCTGCTGACACGTGCTCTTCAGCCATTCCTTGCATCCCTTTCAGGACCCTGAGCCCCATCTACCTTGCACTAACTTTTTTCGCTCTATCTTCTTACCTTTGGCTCCAAAAAAAACAACAAAAAAAACACACACAAAAAAAACCACACAAAAATACCACACCTGCTACATCTAAGCTTTATTTCCTTTCATTCTCTGACTCCCAGAAAAGGTAGTCTCCACTCACGGCCCCACATGGAAACCTACATGATCCTTCTCCCAAACTCCCTCATCCTTCTGAAATGCTCCCAGGTCCTCCAATCACCAAATACGACCACTTTCCTTGGCCCACATTCTGCTCGACTCTTCTGAGCCACCTCAGACTCGATGTGATCAAGAAGGAACTGACCACCTGGCTCTCTGTCAGCTCCCACCTGCTGACTCCTTCCCCAGTTAAGCCACAACCTCCTATCTGTTACCGACCCGAGTGTTCTCAAGTCCACTTCCTCCCACACGGTCACATCTAGGTCACTTGGTTTCTCCCTCTCCGTTGCCAGGACAGTGTCCTGCTAGGCTCCATGGACTCCCTGACACAGGCCACCAGGGTCCTGGCCACCCTCCCTGTTGCTGAAATACCTTCCCAGTCCCTTGGCTCTCTAAGAAATAAAACGCAAATATTTTAGCCTGAGATATAAGCTCTATAGGAACTGACCCTAGCTTTCATTTCTAAGCCTCCTCCTCATCCCCTCTTCCTTCATTTTCTATATTTCACATTTTCTCTGAACTCTGGGAGAATGCAGTTCTCAGAACCCAACCTGCATGTTTTCCTCTCCACACCAGAATCAGGCCAGTCCATCTACTCATATGTTCAATATTGTCTTTGTTTATTCAGTCACTAAGTTGTGTACAATTCTTTGTGACCCCATGGACTATAGCACACCAGGCTTCCTTGTCCTTTGTTATCTCCTGGGTTTGCTCAAATTCATGTCCATTGAATTGGTGATGTCTTTACTTACTCAAATCTTATTAATTTTTTCAAGACTTGGTAAGGATGCCATTTTGTCCTATTTCTTTAGTTGCAAGTTATTCATCCCTTCTCTGAACCCCTACAATTCAAATATGCTCATCTCTTTCTTGTTTACTCTTATCTCACATTCTCTTACATCACAGTGACCTGTGTATTTATTTGCCTCACTGTCCCTATTAGATCTAGGGACAGTGATGATACTAATAACTGTCATAACAACCAGCACCATAGTGAGCTCCTACTGCAGTCCAGTTCTGTGCAAAGCATGTGATTTCTCCATCTCAGCAACCCACTGGGGACTGTCTCCATTGTCAGCTGAGATTAAGTAACATGCTCAAGGCCAGCATGTAGTAAGTGATGGAACTAGAAACTGAATTGAGTTTTGCTGAGGTCAAAAGCCATCTCTTAACTACTATTTAATATTCCTCACTATCTTTATTCGACCAATAACTGCTCAATAAAACATGCTCTTCCTAGGACCTCAGAGGTGTGATGGTTTACTGAGCCAGGTTCCCCAGAGTTGCTGAGGCTGCTCAGTGAACACATACACTTATGTGAGAGAAGAAACAGTCTAGGTTTCCTTAAAGAATGTTTTCAAAGATAGAAAAAGGTTTTGTTCCTTAAGATTAAATAGCACATCACATACAAAATGAGAGGAAAACCCAAATTCACCTGTATTAGGTAAATGCCTGATTCTCTCCTTCCTTGGAACCACTGACGTCAGTAATGCCATGCATCGAGGCCACCCTGAAAGCCTTTGATAATTTAAACCATGTTTAGAGAGAGCCTCCAGATTTCTAATTTCTGAGGCTCTGACATCAGCCCCAGGAAAGCAGGACAATTTTACTATGTTAATGGAGTCAGAACCAGTGTAAATGTGGGCTCATTGTTTTACCTATGAACACAAAGGTAACGTCTGACACACTTGGGTCTCTGTGTAAGGAAAAGTGGTGATGGTTGATCTCTATGCGTAAGCGGCTGAGGGCTGTAATCCTCCAAGAGGAATGTCATTATACAGCTCAAATCCCATCACAACAAACACCATCACAACAGAGATGTCTGTATAACAAAAACCCTTCCAAGCTTTGGCTGACAGCCCATATACTTCAAGCAATATTTGATGTGAGACCTGGAGTTCACAGTACTGGGAACTGACCTATATTTGCAAAGGTAAGACCTGAATGATTTCAGCTGTGACTTCTATCCATCATGCCATGAGTTGTAGTGATGTATAATCTCAACCCAGGAGTACAAAAACTAAGGACAAAGACAGAAGTAAAATCAACCCTGTTCTTGAAGGACAAAATTCCTGCCTTTCACTTGGGGAACACTTAGAGAAAGGACCTCTTACCTAATCATGAAATAAAGCAGCTTCCCTAGTGGCTCAAGCAGTAAAGAATCTGCCTGCAAAGCAGGAGATGTGGGTTTGATCCCTGGGTCAGGAATATCCCCTGGAGAAGGGAATGGCAACCCACTCCAGTATTCTTGCCTGGGAAATCCCATGCACAGAGGAGCCTGGCAGGCTATAGTCTATGGGGTTGCAAAGAGTCGGACATGACTGAGAGGCTAACACACTTTCACTTTCAAGGCTGGATGCAGCCTCATCTCATTGAGAAGTAATACGGAGTAGCCCGTGAAGACAGATGAACTGGGCTGAAATTTCTACTCTGATGCTTACTAGCTGGGTAAACTAGGCTACATCTCTTAGGTTTTTGTGATCCTCATTTTTCTCATCTGTAAAATGTGACTAGGACCATCTGCTTTCAGGATTCCAGGAAGAATTAAACGAGATAACTATACAAAGCTCTTGGAGAATGAAATGGCAACGCCCTCCATTATTCTTGCCTAGAGAATTCCATGCACAGAGAAACCTGGTGGGCTATAGCCCATGGGGTCACAAAGAGTCAGATATGACTGAGTAACTAACACACACACACACACACACAGCTCCTAACATAGAGCCTGGTACATAGCATGGGCTGAAAAAAGTAGGTCCCCTTACCAGGTCTCCCTTTCTCTCCAAGACTGTGGGCTGATGCAAACTATTCTAATGAAGTTAGTTATAAGACTGAGTGAATGAAGTTAAAATATAAAGTCACAAATATAGCCTGGTAAAGATACTGCTCAGAGGAACATGGAGGAAAAGAGAGCAAATAGTATAAGAACTAGGCCAGGCACAGACACTTACTTGACTTAGAGAAAGGTCTTCTTGGCTAAAGCAGGACACGTGTAATCAAAAGCTAAAATGCACGTAACCAGGTGTTGTAGCAATAAAGCTTTGATCATTGTGTCAGAAGTCATTTTGAAAAATGCTAAATAAACTGAAATTTGCAGGCATGATTTCCTAGTCAAGGATGAACTGTGGTTACTGACTCCCAAGCACCTGTTTACTGCCGACAGCCTAGTTTTCTGTGGGGGCTATTCCAGAAGGTGGGAGGGTCCTTCTTAGCTAAGTCCTCAGCTTCAGCCCATTCATTATACTGTCTTTGGATGCTGTAAAAATCTTATAACACATTCTAGTCTTCTCCATTTGGGAAATATGTCTGTAAAGAGTTTAGAAATATGATCAATATTAGGGATATGCCCTATTTGTGATATTTTTAACTCTCTTGACTTTGAGATACCTAATTTATCTTTTTCAAATTATGGGACAGTCAAGTATGTGGTGACAAAATTCTTCCACACATTCTTCTGACAACACCTGGTGTCACATGACAGCTTTTGAGATAGAAAATGGGAGTCCTATAAACATAATCTGAAGGCACGCCTGTTCACCTTTATAAAATAGATATGATCTAGGGGTTTTACTTTGGCCACCTGATGCAAAGAGCTGACTCACTGGAAAAGACCCTGATGCTGGGAAAGACTGCAGGAGGAGAAGGGGACAAAAGAAGACAAGATGGTTGGATGGCATCACCCACTCAATGGACTACACACACACACACACACACAGCTCCTAACATAGAGCCTGGTACATAGCATGGGCTGAAAAAAGTAGGTCCCCTTACCAGGTCTCCCTTTCTCTCCAAGACTGTGGGCTGATGCAAACTATTCTAATGAAGTTAGTTATAAGACTGAGTGAATGAAGTTAAAATATAAAGTCACAAATATAGCCTGGTAAAGATACTGCTCAGAGGAACATGGAGGAAAAGAGAGCAAATAGTATAAGAACTAGGCCAGGCACAGACACTTACTTGACTTAGAGAAAGGTCTTCTTGGCTAAAGCAGGACACGTGTAATCAAAAGCTAAAATGCACGTAACCAGGTGTTGTAGCAATAAAGCTTTGATCATTGTGTCAGAAGTCATTTTGAAAAATGCTAAATAAACTGAAATTTGCAGGCATGATTTCCTAGTCAAGGATGAACTGTGGTTACTGACTCCCAAGCACCTGTTTACTGCCGACAGCCTAGTTTTCTGTGGGGGCTATTCCAGAAGGTGGGAGGGTCCTTCTTAGCTAAGTCCTCAGCTTCAGCCCATTCATTATATTGTCTTTGGATGCTGTAAAAATCTTATAACACATTCTAGTCTTCTCCATTTGGGAAATATGTCTGTAAAGAGTTTAGAAATATGATCAATATTAGGGATATGCCCTATTTGTGATATTTTTAACTCTCTTGACTTTGAGATACCTAATTTATCTTTTTCAAATTATGGGACAGTCAAGTATGTGGTGACAAAATTCTTCCACACATTCTTCTGACAACACCTGGTGTCACATGACAGCTTTTGAGATAGAAAATGGGAGTCCTATAAACATAATCTGAAGGCACGCCTGTTCACCTTTATAAAATAGATATGATCTAGGGGTTTTACTTTGGCCACCTGATGCAAAGAGCTGACTCACTGGAAAAGACCCTGATGCTGGGAAAGACTGCAGGAGGAGAAGGGGACAAAAGAAGACAAGATGGTTGGATGGCATCACCCACTCAATGGACATGAGTTTGAGCAAGCTCTGGGAGATGGTGATGAATGGGAAGCCTGAGATGCTGCAGTCCATGGGGTCAAGAGTCAGACATGACTGAACGACTGAACAGCAACAACAAGGGGTTTCAAAATTTCTCGAACATTTCCAAAAAGTCCTATCACCCCTCAGCAACTATAGGGAACGAGAGATGGCCCAACATTTCTCGAAGTCAGAACTTCAGAGTTCCAACAATGACTTACTAGTCCTTTGCCTTGACAGTAAGGAAGAGGCTCAGAGATGAGAATGGGCTGATGTTCCTGTGTTCAACTAAAATGTGTGCACAAGCCATACATTGAGCTTACAGGACCTCTTATAAGAGGAAGCAAAGAAAAAAGACAACAAGCCTGACAGAAGTACCGAGGTGCAGGGAAACAGCAACTGTGAGACTCACAAAGAGATGGGGGAGCCCTGGGTAGGAAGACCAAAAGATCCGAAAGAGAGAAACAATTATCGAAGTGAGGTTAAAACATGGGCAGAGAACAGATGGTAGCAGCAGAGGAGATACTGTAAATGCATTTCTACAGAGAGCTCACAATGGGTGACTCCAATATCCAGAAGCTTCAACCTGGACAGACGTTTCCAGCCTCTGTTTAAGAATGGTGCCTCCCTCCCCCTCCCCCTCATCTTAAAATGGAGGCAATGACAGCCTACAGATTGCACACGTGAATCTTACCACTGCTAAGGGCGTAAACCACAAGCATTTCTGAAGGTGCGCTAACTATTTCAGGCCACTAGGGTGCTACTTCCCTCTCCCCAAAGGCACACTTCATTTAATGATCTCCATCTAGACCCCAAGAATTAATGTCCCTCCTAGAAGTGTACCCTTTATTCCTTACACCAGTGCTTATTGCTGTTTATAGGGTACTTCAAGATCCCCACAGGCTACGGAAAAGTGAAATGCAATTGTAATTACATGGGCAGTAACAGAAAAGTGGGGGGTATAAAGAGGTCCTGAAATGCAAGGCTAAGAAACACTATTCCTCTGAGAGGCCAGCCACTGCCCAGAAGAGCCTGTGCTGCCTAGAAAGTGACCTCAGGGAGGAATCACGCGCCTGGAGAGAGCGCGGCCGCCCCCTGCTCCTCCCTCCCTGCATCCGAGGCCAGCTGGTCCACCTGTCCGGGAGACAGGCAGGGGCGCTGGGAGGAGCCCCATTGGCCACGGGGCACAGGGGCAGCGGGGCGGGTCTTTCGCACCCTCCTCCCTTCTGGTGCGTGAATAACCAGGACCCCCACCCCCGCAGAGCTGGACTGCACGCCCCTGACCCCGCGCGAGCGCCCTGCGGTCTGTACCTTTACTCTGGGGAGGGTTCTGACTCCGGTCCCGGAGGACGTTGATCTGGTAGACGGCTCCGTAAGGCTCAAAAAGTTCTTTCAGCTCCTTTTCTGACCAGGACCGGGGGATCTGTCCGACAAACATCTTAATGGCATCTGGGTCTGGTTGGTCTGAGTGATCCAAAGCGCCGTTCATCTTGTTGGCTGTGCCGTTACTGTCAAAAAGGGAAGCGGGAGCCAGAGTTAGGGCTGCAGGGCAAGGGACAGGAAGACAAAAAATCGGGGGTGGGGTGGGGGCGGGGAGGCGGAAGGAGGAGGAAGAGGAGCACGGGGCAAAGTGCCTAATGAGTCGTGGAAATGTGATGAACTAAAACAAAGCACAGGCACCATTAGGTTGCTCCTCGGTGGCCGCAGCGCGGGCTCTCACTGCAGGCTGCTGCTCGGCGGCACCGCCGCCTGAGCCTGGGGCAGCGCCCCACCGGGTGTCACCCGGGGCGTGGACATCTTGAAACCCGGCTCGGGAGGCAGCTGCAAGTTAAGTGCAGGTCTCGCTCCGCGAGGCTGCCATCAACGCTTCCGCAGCGTTATCAGCCTCACACTGGCTCTCATGTGGAAAGAAAGGCAAGGTTGGATTTCTGCTGCCTTTCCCCCCAGCCCCCTCCACCCCTTTGGGAAGGTTTTTGGAAGACAGGAGAGAGGTGGTAATAATAAAGTCACATGAAGAGAAAATGAAACACTTGGCAGTCCGTCAGATGACTAATGCGAGATGCTGGTGATGAATTTGCAGAGCGCGCGAGGCATCCATGTGTGCACAAATTAGTACGTTGTTGCTGCTCAGAAGAGAAAGTGCTCCAGCAATGCGGCTGGGTGCACCCGATTGGCTGCCCACGCTGGAGAAAAGGGCCCTGGCGGGGAGGGGGGCTCCCGTTTAAAAAGCACATTGTTTATGGGACCCGGGCACAAAGGCTCTAATTCACAGAGGCAAAGGCGATCTCAGAATTGCCTGCTTTGTGATAGGAGGGGGAAAAGAAAAGCAGTCCCAGAAAGTTGAGTTCCCGCTAAAGGACACTGAATATTTCAAATCTTTCACACTCCATAAATTGCTCTCTGTATATCTGACATCCAGATGTTGCACTTGAGTTCTAAACAATCACACGTTTGGGAGAGAAAAGAGTAAAGTCTGCCTTTCCTTCTCCCAGCTTCAATAAATTTTGGGGGGCTGATACAAAGAGCAAAGACCATAAGCTTTTACATATCTATCTTCCTTAATGCTGTTTTCCAAAACCCTCATTTGAAAGAGAGAATGCTTGTTTAGAACCTGCAGTTCTAGTCACCAACACGTAAAAGGATGACGAAGGCATTCATATTTGCTTGGATCCCTCCACCATTTAAGCTGCAGTAAGTAATAAAGCAAGGCCACATACTCTTTTCATCTCCCCCCACCCCCCGATGCACCCTAAAGCCACCTACTCTGCCAAGTGACAAGGCTGAATGCCCGGAGCAGCACTGATTTGCAGTGCTAATCCTCAGTCTGTGAAAACATATAAAATGCACTTAAATTCAGCAAACACAGAACCTACAGAGCTATGTTCATGACTGCCCCCCAACCCCAGCCTCTAGCCCAGGAGGCAGAAAGGTCAGGAAATGGCCACATGGACTAAAGCTTCACTGAAAATGGTCTCTTCACGGTAGCCTAGGGTAACAGTAAGAAGGTTTTCAAAGATCTTAAGTAGGTTTCTTTATTTCAGTCAAAACCCCTCAGAGCACCTTAAATTTGCTGCAAAACTAGGTTAGTCCTGAGCCCTTGGGGGAAAAAAATAACCCACTGATGGCTACAAACAACAGCAGTAAAACTTATGGAAAGGAGAAATTCTGAATTCAGTTTAATCCAGAGAGGAAAAAGATGGTAAATACTCTTCAACTAGATCCTGGCTTCAATTTCTATTTCTCCTTATCCCCCAATTTACCACTCTATTTTTTTTCTTTAATCCTTGAGATAAACAATCAGACTAACTTGAAAGCACTTTCAGAGCTTTCTCTAATCAACCTTATTGTTATAAAAAAAATGTTCTACTGAATACAATATTGAGCACAAAACCTTCCTTCAACAATTTAGGTGTAATGTAACGCTTGTTTATATTAGAGCTGGAGCATTTATCTTCTTCCCATGCACCTCGACTGCTGTTCAAATTGCCCTCCGGGAATTCAATAAACACTTTTAACCCCACAGGGCTGACTTTGGCGAGGAGGAGGCGGCAGAGCCCCACGCAGGACAGAATGTAGCGCTCACAGCTCAGTGCGAGCTGAGTGTGGCAAGACTTATTTCTGGGACAGGAAGGGCCTGTGGTTACCGCTGTTGACAATCAGCTAGAATGAAAAGAGGAAGGCGTTGCCACAGGTCCCAGCTAACAGAGGACGGAAGCTGAGAAAATGGGGCTCTTGCATCTCCTCTGAACAGAGTTAACACAACAGATGGACCAGGTGGCAGCACACTGGTCCTTATACCTCAACTTGGAATTCTAGAGCAGGTGTTCTTTCATGAGTCTCCAAACAAGGGCCCATTTCTACTTTCTAAAAAAAAGGAAAAAAAAAAATACACACTCCCTGGGGTGCATAGGGAGAGACACCATGAAGAGGGGCTTATGCTTCACCTTTTGGTCTTTATGTTGGTAAGAGTGTATTTAAAATTCCTGCCCCTCAGTCATCCTTCACGGATGCCTTTAGACCTCTCGTATCCTGATGCAGGCAGGGGTTGGCACTTGGGGTTTGAATCCTGGCACTATCATTTCCTAACTGTGCCTCTCTGGGCCTCAGACTCTTCATCTTTAAGATGGAAACAGACTTCACCTCTGTTGACCATGTGCTAACTACAGGATGTGGCCCCAAGTTAAAAGTGTCTAATAGGTGTCAGCTGTTCCCACTGTTAATCTTTTCTGTGTACTTGTGAAGCACTAGAAATGAACGACCACTGTGAGTCTACTTTTCAATCCAAAGTTTTTCCTAGTGTGGACTCAAACACAGTTCATATCCTAGGTAATAATAACAGGCATCTTTCACAGGGAGCAATTCTAGGCCAGATACCATGCTAGGTGCTTTACATATATTATCTAACCCTGTTACCATTTCTATGAGAAATTTTTCAGGTGCAGATATCTAAGAAATAATTTCCTTTTCTAAGATTACCAGTCTATACATTGTAGAAGTAGAATTTGAACACAGGCCCAAGGGGCTCCAAAGCACAGAGTATTTCTAAACCATCATGGGGCCAAGTATTGTATAAAGTCTGTTTGGGGCTGTGAGTAAACAGCTTGTGCAAAATCTATGAGAAGACAAGGCCAAGAACAAGACCTATCGGTTCCCTGAAATTAGGTGCCAGATAAAACGCAGCACTAACACACACATCTTTCCTCTTTTGGTGTGTGAGAATCAGGGTACAAAGTATGGAACTTAAGAGTCTATTAAGACTATATTACAACCCACACTTTCTCCATAATCATACAAAACGTCTCCAACTCCAAAGACTGCCTCCCCTTCTACTCCCCAGGATCCCATGAATGAGCACCTCTCCTCCATATCTGAATCCTTCCCACTACCTGCCCATTTTGCAAACAAATGTTCCAAAGGTCTGCATCAAATGCTAAGAGCATGACTATCCATTAACTAAGTCCAACAGTGTCTAGCTGTTACACAAACTCACAGCAAAGACACAGCTTCCTGATCGAAGCATCAGTGGTCCTATCCCATTGATGACCCCTGTGTTGCTGAATCCCATGCCCTGGATCTCGATGGTATGTTATCAGGAGCCTGGGTAACTTAGTTCTAACACACGAGCTCCTCCTCCTTTGAACTTCCAACTTTCTTCTTGGCTGATATTCATCCTATAGAAGACTTACTGACTCTTTTGTCCTCATGGGGCTATAAGTGCTGATACTTCTAAGGAAGCCAGAAATCATGTGTGTGACAGTTAAACCTTTCGGGGTACTTGTTAGAGGCCACAGAGAAATCAATTCGATCTACAAAGAAGGGTAATTATGGGAACAGATACCCTAACTCTCACTAAGACTGCCAGTAACAGCTTCTATTTATTGCAATTTGATCTCAGACTTAGGAAATTAGACTAGCTCCCTTTCCACCCTCCCTAGTGATCCTCGGTCCCCAGCACAGGGCAGGAATTAGATTCAAATTCAAAGATTTATTGACAGCCTACTCTTTGCCAAACAACTTTTCCAGGTACAGGACACAAGAGCACCACAACAGCTCCACAAAGATGAAATTATTATCCTCAATTTGGAAATGAAGCAACTGAGAGTCACAGAGGTAAAGTGACTTTTCCAACGTCACACTTCTAAGAAGAGGTGTCTGCAGAATCTGAACACAGTACACAGAGTCTGGATACAATAACAAAGGCCAACAGTTACTGCTTAATAGTCTGTGAACTGGGTTTCTTGAGGGTGATGTTTCCTGTGGATTCAGTGGCCGCTGGTAGGCCTGAGACACAAGCCCATACATCTCTGCTACTTACAAACTACGATACTATCCTGGGTGTCAGCTCTACTTTTGCTCTTGGCAAAGAGCCACATAAGGTTCCTCCAGGCCAGATGCCACATGGAACTGGACCACGAGTTGGAGAGCACTAAGCCAGCAGGCACTGGTGATACTGATCTCAGAGCCAAGATAAAAATATGATGATGCCGGGGCGGGGGAGGGGGGGAATGATAGTGCTTACTCTTTGCTTTAAGTGCTGGCACTGACCTACTTCCCTACTCTATTTTCGAGTAGTGAAAATTAGATCAACAGAGGATATGCAAAATCTTCTGAGGTTCCTCTAAGTAGCAAAATATTACAGACATTGTAATAACTGATTTAATGCATTATTATTATTAACTCCAGGATGTAAGCTTTATGAAGCCAGAGAATGCAGGCTTCTTTTTGGAGAATGCAAACAAAATGAATGATATTTCTATTATTTTATCTTGTTCCTTGGACAGCAACTTTCTGTATTATATCTCTCTTATCTATACAATGGAGAAGGCAATGGCACCCCACTCCAGTACTCTTGCCTGGAAGAAAGAATAACAAACTTACAAAACGGGTATGAGATATCCCAAGTGGCTATAAATAATTTTATAAAAGTTGAAAAAAGGAAATAAAATGTCACCATACAGAAGATATACCAACCTGAAAACAACACAGAACGATGCCTTATCTTGGAAAAATTTTGGATAAAATTAGCTAATCTCCTTGGTGGTGGTTGTTCAGTCACTGTTACATTCAACTCTTGTGACCCCATAGACCATTGCCCGCCAAGCTCCTCTGTCCATGGGATTCCCCAGGCAAAAATACAGCAGTGGGTTGCCATGTTCTTCTCCAGGGGATCTTCCCGACCCAAGGATGGAATGTGCATCTCCTGCTTGGCAGGCAGATTCTAAACCACTGAGCCACCTGGGAAGCCCAATCTCCTTGGTAGTTACTAACAGTTTTATTACTCCATACTTTTTTATCCATCTTACTTTTGTTCCTTGGGACTTCCTGTATCAGTGCTGCCAACTGTGTGCAATGATGGGAATGGAGCCTACACAATCCAACATGGTAACCATGGGTTACATGTGGCTACTGCACACTGGAAGTTACTGCAACTGAAAAAAACGAATTTCAAAATTTTACTTTAATGAACTTAAATAGATCTAAATGTAAATGTTAAGTGGTTTATTTTTTAAAGACAGAGAGTTGAGATTCACCAAAACATTTCATCAGGAAGTTGTTTTGGGTAAACAGAAATGAGGGGCCAGGAATATGACACCAATGCTTGAGTCACCCAGAAGTTATTAAGTCAGTTTGCAGTGGACTGACCAGCCTGGGTTCTTGTTTTGGCTTAGCATTAAATTAATGGTGAGATCCCAAGGTAATCGAGTAACCACTCAGATCCTTATGTGTAAAACAAAGAGACACCATGGTCCCCATATGGCTCTTTGCTTCTCTGACACTTCTCTGCAAGTGTCTGAGTGGCTGGTGGCTCGGGGCCGCCCCTGGAGCATCCTTTCTCTCAACTTGTGCCAGGTCTGCTTGGCATCCCAGCTGCAGCCCCATCCTTGCAGTCAGTGGACAAGCTGCTCCTTTAAAGGGCCAAGGGACCACTTTTTAATATCCTCATACTTAGGTAATAGCCCACGAAGAAACAGGCTTGGTGTGGTGACTGCAGCAAACTGCCCAGGGCTGAGCTGTGTGCGGCACAAGCAGGAAGAGCTTGGCCATGGGCCTGGGGCTTTCTGGCGGGCAGTAGGACAGTGTGAGACTCAGCCACGTTAACAGCCTTCTACACTGCCCCTGTTGCTGTGGTGTATTAGTTAAGAGCAGAAGTCTCTCCTTGATGGACTGGCAACATGGTGCACAGGGCACATCATCAGTTCTTTCTCATGCCACTCTCTGGGGGAACGTATCAGAGACTGGTCCTGCACCAGTGCCATGACCCTCTGCTCTAAACCTAACCTCTCCATTTAGGAAGAGGCATGAGCCGTCACCCAGCCTCGAGTTCTGGGAACTGCAGCTCCCTTTGAAAACATACCACTTTGGGGTTGCCATGAAGAACATCTTCTGTGACTGCCTTTCAACAGAGCATCTCTGCCAGTGGACCGACACAGCTGCATCTCAATCAGGGAGATGCTGGATGGCTGGAAGATTCTGATAGACCTGACAAAACTCTCTGGGTATCAGTTTTCTCAGCATCGGATGATGAAACCAAGGTCATTCCCATATTTACTTGGAAGAGATTGATATTATTTTTCACGTGCAGCTGAAGCTTTGTGAGTCTCCTGTTCACCAGTTACAGAATGGGGCCCACATCGGCTTCACCAGTAAGAGGAAGGGGCCCTCAGTCTGGGAGGTGAGACTTCTGCAGACAGGATTGGCGAATTTATAGAAAATCAATAGATCCAATAATATCCAGCTCACTGAAGACGGCAAAGCCTTTCTCCAAATTGTAAATAAATCAGTTTGTGCTCCTCTGAAGAAAAGTCCAAGTTTCCTACAAGTATAACCACATGTACAATGTTCACCCCTGGGCTTTGACAAAATTTGTGAAGAAAGAGAATTTATTAAGAGTGGACAGGACACCGATTTCATTCATAGGGAAAGCATGCACTTGTGATGGGTGTTCCACTGGACAGCTGGAGTCAGTGCAGGGCTGCGTGTGGATGCAGGTCTAAAAGCTGTGCCTTCAATTACCAGGATGAAGCGCAACCCTGACTGGCAGGAAACCATTCTGGCAGAAAACTGCACAACACGGGCGTATGGACTCACCAAGGAAAAGCGAGACCTTACTAGCTTATCTTAACTGGACTGCTGGTAAAAAGCAGAAAGCCGGAAAAGGTCCACAAAGAAGCAAATATGGTGACATCCAGGGGGTCCCTGGAGTCTGAACACACGACCGCCCTGCCTGGGAAGGCAGTCGGGTATCAGCTCTGGACAGCCCTGGCCCAGGGAGCTCCCTTTCCTCACGGATTTATCAGAAAGAGTTCTGTGGACTGCAGAGCAGAAGGCATTTGTATAGGGAGAGTTTGTAGATGAACCTTTAGAAATGGCAACAGGGAAATAATCATCACGCAGAAGATTTATATCGGGCTTCACCTTTTCCAAGTGTTGCTGGAGCTCACATTAATTAATCCTCCCCCTCAAGGGGCAGGGGGCAATGTTCCAGATAAGCCTACAGAGGCGAGGGAGGGGGTGTGCTGGCTTGGGCCGCACATCCCTTCTGGGAACCCTTCCAGGATGATTCACCTGCCCATGGCTAAATGCTGGGGAAGCCACCTGTGGGCATGGGCAACTTCTTGCAAGTGGCCCTTCTGGATGATGGCTTGGCCCCACGTCAATGAACTGAAATAGGAATCATTATGAAATGAAGACAAGAGATGGGGGACAACTCAATAATGGTCTGAACTTCCCAAAACGAACACTGATTCTTACCTATAATTCTCCCATATTTACATTCTGGCAGCAAATGATGAAAACATGGGATGTATTATGTTGAGAGTGACAACACAGAACAGACCCGGTGCCTGGTACCTGTAGCTGGGATTCAGGGACTGTGCTTTCCAAGGCAAATAACTCCTGCTTCCACCACTGGCTACAATATTTCGCCTCGACTGACTTGTGTGAGCGAAAGAATGCAATCAGGTCAGGTTTACAACACCCTCCATCCACTGAAGAAATACTGATGGTAGAAATGGAGGGGTCACCTTGGTGGGATTTTGACCCCTTCCCCTCCCCTAAGAGATATTCACACACAAGGCCCTTTTCTTTCCTTTTATTACATAGGTGTTGACATACACAGGTGCCGTGTAGGTCAGGAATGGTGCTGGGTCTGAAGCAGAGAGAATGGAAACGTGTCACTTGGGCCTTTAAACCACCAGCAGCCACTGAGAAGAGCCAGCCATATGCAGTGCAGAACCAAGCCACAGAGCCTGAGGCCCAGAGGAGAGGGTCCATAAGGGTTCACGGCAGCCAGCCGCAGGGACTCATCTGGCCACGGGGCCTGGCGTTCAGCAATGTGACCACATTCTACCCTCAAGGTCCAGTTTGCCAGGGGAGTCTGCAATAACGAGAGCCACAGGGTGACAATCTGTACTGTTCCCCGAGTTGGCAACGAGACAGAAAGAAAACCACTGCAGCAAGGAAGCCGGGCCTGGAAAGAACGTGGCTCAGGGTCCCCCCTCCCCTCCCCCTGCATCTGAGATGAGGGACTGGAGCCTGGAGACAGTGTCGCATGGACCCACAACTGGATGGCCATTATCTGCTCTGCTGACCCACACCGGGGCAGGGACGGCCCAGGGTTCCACCTCTGCTCCAAGGAACCGGGAGGCCGTTCTGTCCACGAGGCCCTTCCAGCGCCACTCTCCCCTCTGGCCTAGCTCCTCTGGAGTCATCCCACCAGCCGGCCTGTCACTCACTGTCACTCCCCTGGGCTCGTCCGTGGTCCCCCCCCTCCCCTCCCCCTGCATCTGAGATGAGGGACTGGAGCCTGGAGACAGTGTCGCACGGACCCACAACTGGATGGCCATTATCTGCTTTGTTGACCCACACCGGGGCGGGGACGGCCCAGGGTCCCACCTCTGCTCCAAGGAACCGGGAGGCCGTTCTGTCCATGAAGCCCTTCCAGTGCCACTCTACCCTCTGGCCTAGCTCCTCTGGAGTCACCCCACCAGCCAGCCTGTCACTCACTGTCACTCCCCTGGGCTCGTCCGTTCAACCCTCCCATCTGACCATCTCTAGAGACAGTCAGCAGAAGGGCCGGCACTACCTCCAGCTCAGCGCCTCTGCAAATAACCTCTTCCCATCTTCCTTTTGTCCAGCTGGGTTTCACATTCAACTTCCCTGTTTTCTTACTGTCTCAATCTGCCCCCTGCCCCACCCCAAATCTGAGACCAGGAATAATGTCTTAAACATACACGTGACACAGGGTGACCGCTAGCCCGAACCTGCCCATTCTCTGGCTGTCCAACCCACAGAAACTATCGTTAACTGAGCCCCCAGTCAGGCACGCAGTGAGGCTGCGGGACTCCTGATGACACGGATATCTTCATCATTCCCTCAATATAACCCTGAAGTGACCTGCTATTCAGGTCTTATTCAACGTGCAAGGGATAAAATGGTGAATCAGATCAGGTACAACTGTCTTTATGGAGCTTCTAGTCTAGAGCAGGGTGTAAAACAAGCTAACTAAGTAAATCTTCTAAGCAAGCATTTCAATGGAGAGCAGGAAAGGGAGATGGAGAGGGGCTGGGTGCCAGGGAGCAGCTCTAGATAAAGTGCCCAGAGAAGGCCAGCACAGAGCCCTGCGTTCAGTTTCACTACAACGAGTATCTTTTGAATGAACAGATCCAACACAGCGAGAAGTCTTAAAAGTTGTCGGCGTCAAGTCCCACACTACACAATTCAGCACCACAATCATAAAGAACCATGTTACCCCGTCTGGAACTGGTGTACTGAATCTGGCGGTCACTACACCTGTTACCGAAGAGTTACGAGTCAGGCCTGTTTTCCCCGAAATGCCCGCTAGGCGCGCTTGTCCTGGTCCTGACCTAATTCTGACTACTCTGACGATAAAGTCATCTCAAAACTGTTCAGGGGGCTCTCCTACTCTGGACTAAATCACAAAGATTTCACTGACCTTTGAGTGTGCCTGGCACTCAGAACTCTATCTGTCCTTCTGTTAAATATTGATCATCTGTCCATTCATTATTCATTTCACCATTTTTCAATGGCAAAATTTAATCTCAGGCTGCTCTTTCCTCAACCTGCTTCTGGACTACCTTCCTTGGTCATAAACGATGTGTGGTCAAGGAATACAACTTAAGTCCGGAATGCCTGCCTTAGGGATGCAGCCAGCGGTAGAAGCTGGAAGATAAACACTCAGCAATGCTACTTTTCCTTCCACTGATCTGGAAAATCTAAAGCTGACGGTTAATAAGAACTAATTACGTCATACTAATGACTGTAGTTTAGATCAGAAAACAGAATCTATTTGTGTATTCCTGTGCATTTGCCATTTATGAGGTTCAAATGTATTTCTTTTTTTGATAATGCCTTCAACTCACATATTTGTGAAATGTCAAAAACAGAATACCAAAAAACACAAACAAACCCCAGAACATCAGGACTTCCCTGGCAGACTTCATGCTTCCAATGCTTGGGTTCGAGCCCCAGCCGGGAAAACTAAGAGCCCACAAGTTGTGCGGCACACAGAGAAAAATACAAGTTTTTTTTTTTTTTTTTAAACAAAGAACATCAGAGCAGTCAAAAACATATTTCACAAAGTTTCCAACCTGATGCCTATGCCCCTTAAGCTCTCTGGGGAGCTTCCCAATCCATTCTTCAAAGATTTCCTGTTTTATGTTGGTAGGTAGCTGGGCTGACTTGCATTCTCCAGGAGTTCCCAAGGACAGCTGCCCAGCAGAATAATTAATCTGCATAATGACTATCCTTGTCTCATCTAAAGGGTCACCTTATGCTCAATAAATTTTCTTTAAGAATGCAAGAAAATATATAATTTATTGTTACGAAGAATTCCTTCACAAATAAGACAACAAAGAGAACTACTGCCCTCAAGGATAAGCTTTCAACTCAACTACAAACCCAGCTGATCAGACTGACTCCCTCCCCGGGGGCTCTGGGAAGCTGAGATTTTACTTTCTCGTTCTAACAAGGCTGTGAGCATCAGAAGTCAAGATCTGTGGACCACCTAATTTGTGGTCGTCACATGCAGCAACCTATTTTGCTGAGATGCTTTGGCTCTGGAAGGAGTTTAGCTTTACATTTTCTGCTCAATTTTTTACCTGCCTTTTTGGCTGGGAGAAGTCAGAGAATCGTGGGTGGGGATTGAAGCAAAGATGAGGTGTTTCCCTTGTGGGAGGTGGTTTCTCCAAAGTAAATTGTTTGTTCCCTAATCAAGCAGCCAACTTTAACTGTTTCTCTTTAAGATAATCACAAAACATGATGTTTGAGGTTTGAGAACTGGAAAAGAGGGCCCATATGAGAGAGGGCTGTGACACCATGCACGAGACTAACCATGAATTTTCTGGCATCTTTCTGTCCCAACGTAAGCAAAGGCGATGAGAGGTTTTAGAGGGATCGCATAAAACTCCTAGAGAGCGATCCAAAATACTTGCCTCTCTGATAGTCTGCTTAAAGCAATGGAAAAAGAACGTTGCCAAGTTTGTGTAATTACTTGAAGACGACCTCCAGAATTGTGCGCATGTTCAATTCTTTGCATACGGCTCCCTATGAGACAAACATGTTGGCATGCCGTGCTGCAAAACTCCATTTCAAAAGACAAAGTCCAAATGACATTCTCCTTTGCTAGCTTTTAAAACTCTAAATCACATCTAAGATGAAATCAATACCAAACACCACATTCTGATTTGGAAATCTATAGGTCTTCTCTCCCTCTCCCCACATGTCATAAATTCCATTTATCATCTTAAATCACCAATTAAAATAGGCTTTGACATTTAATTTGCCTTTTTCTTTAAAAAAACAAACCATCAGCTCTAACCTCCTAAACAAATAAGAATAGAAATAGGATTATGTGCAAAATTATAAAAGCTGTTATTCCATGAGGCTGAATATCATCAATCAAAATTCCCCATCGTTGATTTTTTTTTAAAGCCATTTCTTCCTTTTTTGACACTACATCTGGCACAATGAATACAGATGATCATTTGTTTATATATCTGTCTAACTGCCTTTCCCAAACACAGCCAGATGGAGTCTTTCAGAATCAAATTAATTTCAGATTAATTCACTCTGGACCCACTCCAGTTCCATGACTCCTTGCTTTGAGGCACCAACCAAACTGATGGGAAGTCGTGAACTGAAAAGAGCGCAGGTTCCTCAGTATTGAGGGGGAACATATGACCTAAGACTGTGGTTGCTCCCCTTACCCAGAAAGCGACCCATTCGGGTACTGCAAGTTGCTAAGAGAAGGCCCGGCCAACATTCCAGAGACAAAAGCATCCACCAAGAATTTCCTCTTCGATTTCAAAGAGGAACATGGTCAGTTTATATCCATTATTTGTAACGTCTCATGAGGATGCCAGTCAAAATGAGCGACCTAATTACTAACATGAGAACCAGGGAGGTCACAGTAGAACTTGCTGTCTACTCATAGCCAGGGTGGACACAGGATGTGGGAGGGAATTCTCAATGCCCCTGAGCGTAGAATCTCTATCTTGAAGTGTAGGAAGGAACCATCAACAGACGTAACCAGGCTCTGCTCCCTGTCAATCTTGGCGGATGCCTTTATTATCACACTTGTTTCAGTTGCAATTTGGGTTTCCATGGAGACACAACAGTTAGCTCCAGAAAATTATAAGATAAATGTCAGGCGGTGATAACGGTGTTAATGAAGCTTCGGTGAGGAGCAGCTCAGCGCTTCAAATAATAAGCTTATTTCTATAGCATATGTATAACCTGTTAGAAAGCCTGGGAAAGAATATTAAAAATTAAATATCGATTTATCTACATTTAAGAGAGAGTGGGGAGAGACCCCTCTGGAGCGGCTTAAGTCTGGTGGGTCAAGTTGAACAAGAATAAAAAAAGACAAAGTAAGCACTGCTTTTTCGGGGAAAATGAGGTACCAGTCACAGCTTGCAATGATGCTTTAGCTGACAATCAAAAATACCTTATTTCATCCAGCAGTGGAGAGAATTTCTTCTTATAATATGGTTAAAGCAATCTCTTTTGTTTTTGGAAGCTAACAGCTCAACTCACTAAGTCTGACTGTGAAAGACATGGGCTCCAGAGATATAAATGTTACATCTAACTTCATGGTGACAGGATAGAAAGCAGGCTTCCCACCCCCTACTCTAGGCTGCTGAAAAACTACAACTGGATTACTAGAATTCAGGATTCAGAACCATCCTTGACTAGTTTACCGTCAAACATGTACCACCTGAAAATTTACGAGGAAGTATGTCAAATTAAAAAAAAAATGACAACTGTGGATTAATGTAAATTGGATGCATTCTGAAAACACAAGTTGATACAGTGAAATGGCAAGCAGCAGCACAGTTTAAGGTTAAGATTCTAATGGCAGACAGCCAACAGGAACTAAAGAGCCTCTCGATGAGGGTGAAAGAGGAGAGTGAAAAAGCTGGCTTAAACCTTAACATGAAGAATACTAAGATCATGACATCTGATCCCATTACTTGATAGGCAGGGAAATAGTGACAGATTTTCTTTTCTAGGGCTCCAAAATCAACTGCAGATGATGACTGCAGCCATGAAATTAAAAGACGCTTGCCCCCTGGAAGGAAAGCTATGACAAGCCTACAAGGTGCATTAAAAAGCAGAGACATCACTTTGCCAACAAAGGTTCATACAGTCAAAGCTATGGTTTTCCCAGTAGTCATGTACAGAGGTAAGAGTGGACCATAAAGAAGGCTGAGTGCCAAAGAATTGATACTTTCATACTGTGGTGTTGGAGAAGACTCTTGAGAGTCTCTTGGACTGCAAAGAGATCAAACCAGTCATTCCTAAAGTAAGTCAAACCTGAATATTTACTGGAAGGACTGATGCTGAAGCTTCAATCCTTTGGCCACCTGATGTGAAGAGTCAACACATTGGAAAAGACTCTGATACTGGGAAAGATTGAGGGCAGGAGGAAAAGGGGGTGACAGAGGATGAGATGGTTGAATGGCATCACCAACTCAATGGACATGAATCTTAGCAAAGTCCAGAAGACAGTGAAGGACAGAGAAATCTAGCATGCTCCAGTCCATAGAGTCACAAAGAGTTGGACACGACTGAGCAACTGAACAACCACCACCAGGAAAAGAAGTGGAAAGAAAAATACGTTTCCTTTTATTTGGGAAAGACGATTTAAGAACAGAACAAAAGTTTTATGTCTTCTCCATGGACATCCTTAAAGATCTTGAAAAGTTAAAAGGCTGACAATTTTGCAAATCAAAGTCTTTATAGGAAGACATGAGGAAGACCTGTACTATACACACTTCTTCACAGTTCACGCTCTCTGAATGATCCCTGCCCCAGTACCCACTATTATTTCACTCCTTCCACTACACTTTCTCTTCACTTATTTAACCACTATTTATTGAGTGCCAGGCACTGTGCTCAGTATATCGTGATGAGTAAGACAGTCTCTGCCTACACATTTCTCACTATTTAGTAGCTCGTACAACTGAATGCCCAAGGTCTTCTCCCACGCCCTGTGCCCCCAAAGTCTTGAATACAGTGTCACGATGATCTTTTCTGTCCAAACTTTGGTCCTTTTTGAGGCTGACTACATACCCATGCTTTTCTGGGGCAAGGCAATTCTTCCTGCTACACCTCTGCACTAGGAGCAGCTGGCTGCTCAAATCCTCTTCTACACACCCTGTCTCTGTCTGGACTGTTGCTGTTGTTCAGTTGCTAAGTTGTGTCCAACTCTTTGTGACCCAGGGACTGCAGGATGTCAGGCTTCCATATCCTTCACTGTCTCCCATAGCTTGCTCAAATTCATGTCCATTGAGCCAGTGATGCCATCCAACCATCTCATCCTCTGTCATCCCCTTCTCCTCCTGCCTTCAATCTTTCCCAGCATCAGGGTCTTTTCCAATTAGTCGGCTCTTCATATCACGTGGCCAAAGTATTGTCTGGATTACTATAACAAAAATACCATGAACTGAATGGTTTATAAAATAAGAGATGCTTATTTTTCACAGCTCTAGAAGTCCGAGACCAAAGTACTGGCAGATTCGGAGTCTGAGAGCTGGCTTTCTGAAGATGACTAACTTCTCCAAGTGTCCCTACCTGAAGAAAGGGGCCAAGGAGCTCCCTGGGGTCTCTCCTATAAGGACACTAATCTCATCATGGGGGATCCACCCTCAGGACCTCATCACCCCCAAAGGCCACATCTACTTTTTAATACCACCATCCTGGAGCACAGGTTTCAACGTATGAATTTTGGGGAAGAAACATTCAGCACATAGCACACTCCTTAAGCACTCAAAACTCCTCTCCCTCCCCTGGCTTCACTCTTCGGGAGGAAAGTTAATGGGGTCAAACCCAAGCTCAAGGCTTTACTGCGCCATGGTGCTAGGGTAGCAACTTTCAGTGCAGCTTTTGAAGAAGCTACAAGTTCTTGCTTCCCCATAAAAAGTTTCTTTTTTCTCTTTGGAAAGCTCTCTCATAACTCCATATGGCTGCTGCCAAATGCGCCAGGGCTGCCTCCCACTGCAAGGGGTAGGCGCCTCTCCCATCTCTGCAAGGTCCAGCAAGGCAGAGCCACAAACGGCTCAAGCCAGACGCTCTGGTTTGGACCAGAGAGGCGACGCTGATTTCCCTAAGAGCCTTCTTCCCTGAATGAATTCATCATGAGGACGTGAAGAACCAGGGATTCCAATTAGGGTCTGGTCCAGAAGAAACAGCCTCAGGCCTCCTTTCAGTGAAGGCTTTAGCTCATGAGGCAGGAAGATCTTCCAGCTCTCCTGCAGCCAAGCTGGTTCTCAGAGCCAGGGTTCCCACACAATGGCTCACGGCCATACACTGTCCCCTGGGCATACCGAACGGAAATCTGCAGGAATGATAAAACTGATAGGGATTCCAGAGCCCGAAAGCCCCTCGACCTCACTCCACTGCAAGGAATTAATGCACCCTTACCTCAAGGCACAGTAATGCAAAACGAGCCAAAAACTATCAACCGCAACAGCAGAAGTCTATAATATTACGACGAATGCTCATTCTCCTGGTTTCTTTTCCTGCTATCCCACCCATGCAAAAGATATGAAAGGAAAAAACCATTCAAGAGCACACAATGCCCAAGACACCAGCAATAGGATACCTTAATAAGCCAAAGTAGAGTCATGAGGTTTAAATTTAATAACTCAATGTGGATCCTGGGACTTGAGATTGAAACGTTTTGGTTGTAAATCAAGCACAATACTATGTTACTAAGAACTGGGTGAAGAAACATCTGTGGTCATGGAAACAGAAATTACAAACAGCATGCCTTTTTCTCATCAGTTAAAATATTCTCATCCTGTTAGGGTTCATGATTAGGGCTCCTCATTTACTCTTTCTATTGTTACAACTTTTCAACACTTCACATCTCTCTTGCAAAGTGCTGGGGAGTCAGAGAAGTTGAAAAGTCACCTGCAAAGGACATGACTTTGAGCAAGCTCCAGGAGATGGTGAAGGACAGGGAAGCCTAGTGTGCTGAGTCCATGGGGTTGCAAAGAGTCGGACATGACTGAGTGACTGAACAACAACAATGATTATTGTGGGTATTTTTTAATTGCTGAAATAATTACTGTTATCTTTAATAACAACAACGCGAGGCATATTACAATAGTTCTTCAATTTTAAAATGACAGCTCTAAACTGGGGCAACCAAAATTACAATCATAATTTCCCGGAATTGACAATATTTGCTAAATAAACTCCTTGAGGAGGAGAAGGTTATACATGCGGGAAATGAATAGGAGATGATAATTCGAGTGTGGCACAGCTTTAAAAGTGACTTCAAAATTGAAATTTGAAAACAAATCGCTACGGAGCTTTTTGTTTTGATTTCTTGTTGTTGTTGAATGTTAATAGGTTTGACTACATTTTGGCAGCTCACTTTAACTGATCTGAAGCTGACCATGATTGGAAAGGTGTTACAAGTATCTTTTCGATTCTAGGGTTGTATTTTTTTCTTTAATAGACAATGGCATAAGGCCAATCAAATCCAATAAACTGAAGAGGAATTTCCCTATCAATGGAGTCATTAAAATACCACCATGAAGGAAGCCCTTCCAACAATGCAGAATGGACAGTAAGTCCCTCTAGGATGTGGGTGGACAGGGTTCACATTCATATGACAACGGACACAAGGATTCTGCTGGAAACACGCACGGAGTTAGGACCTGGGCCACAGCAACGAAGGAGACCACCACGGATGGCGTGACACCTAGGACCCTGCTTTTAGCTCCACGTTCACTTTCAAAACCATGGTCTGTGAGTTGGTTTCTTGAAGATGGATTGAGGGAAAGCACAACTACTTGGAAAGATCTGTTGCTTACGTTAGTGAAACTGACAATAAAACAGAAACACTATGGATACTGAAACCCCAAAACACATCAAGTGCAAAAAGATACAGAAACACGAAAAACCACCACCCAAATGACTCTGAAAACAATTTCGGCTCTCCTCCCTGAATCATATGGTATCAATTCTGGAAACCACATTTCCCCTGGGAAATAGAACTATATAAGCCTTTGTGTGTCCATAATATTATGAATATACTGAATGGCAGAAAGGCAATCACCGTTTTGGAAATCAGCTGACCAGACAGTATATACCTGAGTGAATAAATACCTTAGGATGAAGGATATTCACACGGTTGTGCTGGTGGGGGAGCCAAGATGATGAGGAAAGGTCCTAACTACGTACCTACAACTCTACATACGATCTGACACAGCCTGTTTTTGAGGCTTCCACACTGAGGTTTCATCAGCAGCCCAAAGCATCATGAAGTCAGTGGACAGCTTGGCAATATTCCACCTCTACACACAAGGACTGAGTACAGGGCATGGAAAGAGCCAGGAATGACAGGAAAGCCAGAGGTTCAGAACGTGCAAAGCCTCCGTGTTCATTTCAGACACTGTGTCTGGAAATCCCACCTCCTCTGGCCACTGGGCTCATCTTCATGTGTATGGTGTTTATAGAAAGGACTTGTTCAGGGGGATTTTCACCTAGATCCTCTAAAACCTCAAGATTTGTGGGTTCAGCTGTGTGGGAAAGTCAAACTGTACCAGCTGATGAAGCTGACTCAGGGCATCTCCTGAACATGCCGGTTAATAATTGAGATGTGGGTGGGAGGGACTGGAAATGCATAGAAGATTCCCTCTGGTCAATGGGTCACTCAAGATAAATGGGTTCCAGGTAGAGGTCAGCTTACCTGTGAACCTAGAATGATGAGATTTACTAAGTCAGTTTTTAATTCACTAACTGGTCATTATTGACAGGGTACTAGAGCTGTTTAGGGGGTTGTTTTTAAGACAACAATTGCTAACAACGAGGGCAACTGGCTTCACTGGCTGAACGGAGAAAATGCCTTTTTTCCTCTTAATTAACAATAACATTCAAAACCCTGACAGAGAATAATGGTGAAATAAATTATGGAATCACTTATGTATGAAACCATACATTATTAAAACTACTCTAAATGGGTCCTTAATTTAAATAAAGATGGCCATTCTAAGAAGCTAAGCATCTCAGAAATGAGAAAGGACACCACGTTATTCTGACCCAAGATACCAAAGGTGTATTGTTTTGCCAATGGGACAAGTATCAACCATCCTTGACTCTTATTAAGATCCACACAGGTCTCTTCTGCTGAGTCTTGGATTTAATTATTCACAGCCCTATATTCCGGTTGGTTAAAGACAGGACAAAGCAGCAGATATGGCAAAATTCACCTTTAAAATTTATACTTTGTCTATTCTATCCAGTCGGCAAAAGCCACTCCATCTGTTCTATGCTGTGTACGTGAGTTTCAGGACCACCTTTGGCAAAATTTGAATAAAGCATTGATCGGCTCTCTTAGTTACTAAAAATACTGACCTGGTGATGGTGGGAATACCTTTCACTCTGTTAGTTTAATACATGGGATCACAGTGCACACTTAGGAAAAGCACAGAGGCCCTCAATAAACCAAACACCAGTTCCAGGCTCACGTCTACTTGACTTATGCAAATAAACGAGAACAGGTGTTTTTCTGGCAGCTCTGGTGGTGCTAAGCTCTTGTCCCTCTTTAATGTAAAATTCATCTGAATCTAACATCTGCATACTATTTCGAACAACGTCAGGCCCATTGTCCTTCTGATGTGTGACTCTTGATGGGTAAAGCAACCTCTTAGTTGCAATTACAACCAACTCCCCAGCTGCAGGAAGGATACCTCCCCACTTGTGATACCTGGACATGGTTCTGCATGGCAGTTTAATGCACTGTGGTCACATGTTCAAGAAAATTTTTTTTTCAGGTGATGCAGAATGAACTCTCCATTCTCCTCCTTGGAGACAAGGACAGTTAGAGCCGTCTCCTCCTAATAAAACCAGCAAACAGTGATTATAGATGTTTCTATAACTTAAGAGTCTACGCTCTTAAGAGAAGTGCAAGAGAAAAGCACTCAATGGCGTCTCTTGCCATGTGATTACAAAACACTGAGCTCAATTGTTCTAACAGGCTCACCCTACTTAATTAACAAAGACATCCTGGTTTGTATGCACGGGGCCATGCTCAAAAAAGGCTTATGAGGACAAGTTCTGCACAAGCATCTTATTTTTTAATGACTACAGAAGCTCTTGGGGCCCATCGTATTAAAAGTAACAAAAAAGGAGGGAAGTAGCACTGGTTCTTAATTACTTTTAACTCTGAAGCTGGGGGCTTCCCTGGTGGCCCAGTGGTAAAGAATATGCCTGCAATGCAAGAGACCTGGGTTTGATCCCTGGGCTGGGAAGATCCCCTAGAGGTGGGAATGACTACTCACTCCAATGTTCTTACCTGGGAAACCCACGGACAGAGGAGCCTAATGGGCTACAGTCCATGGGGTCACAAAGAGTCGGACACAACTGAACGACTCTTTCCCTTCTTCTGAAGTTAATAATCTCCAAACGGGAGCTCCTTAAATATTCAGCAACCAACTAAACTGCAATCTTTCTGACTTGGACAGACACAAGTTTTCTGTTGGGCCCTTGCTGCCAGCACCACGATTCCTCACTAAGAGCTGGAAGACCAGAGCAACTGAGAAGTCGAGGTTCCTCTCCCCGAGGTTTCATCCTTCACAAAGGCAAGAACCTCAAAGTCCCAAGTGCTAGTTTCACTTGACTCCATCACCACCTGTTCATTCCTGTGTTGCCACCCTACAGTATCTCTGTTTTTAAGTGATTGCCTTGGTGTACATAAGGAATCTGCAGGTGGGGGATGAAAGGATGAAGTGCTGGATGGGGGGAGGGATGGGATAAGCAACTAGAATATAATAATCTGCCTCTTTGTTCATGTGTGTGCATGTTCAGTCATGTCTGACTCTTTGAGACCCCATGGACTGTAGCGCACCAGCCTCCTCTGTCCGTGGGATTCTCCAGGCAAGAATACTAGGGTGGGTTGCCAAGCCCTCCTCCAGGGGATCTTCCTGACCCAGGGACTAAACCTGTGTCTTCTTCATCTCCTGCACTGGCAGGCAGATTCTTTATCACTGAGCCATCTGGGGAGCCTCTTAATTCAGATGCTCGAGTCTAATGACTCCTAGTAAATTTATTAAGGCACCATTCAATCCTAAATACCACTGTGCAAAGATACATTTACCATTTGGGGTCCACCTTTTTCCTTCAAATAAACACATTCAATCTAGTTTCTGACTTCACATGTCATGGCCTTTGGCTGGCTGCTGAACTGCCTTATTTTTTTCACGTAAGCCATGTCAGGGAAATCAAGACAAGACAACACTACATGGATCAACACACTGGGTTGCGGCTGTGGACCGTAAGAGGAGCTGTCTATTGACATGGAGAATCAGGTGCCTCTGGCCTCAGGAGAAAGAATCCTGAAAAGACCTCTTCAATGACAGGAAAGATTCCATCATGCAGGAACGTGAAGAGCAACGACGCTGAGACCCAGTATGTGAGCACATGGCCGGCAGGGAATCACGGAATGTGGTTCACAGAGCCAGACATTCTTCTCCATTTCACTCTGTATACCTTCCCTTGGCCAGCTAAGGAGATGCATGCGTGGCATGGGAGACACACAGGTCACACAGGGATAATAAAACGGAAAGGGAACACACACCAAGGTTTTTGTTTAGATTGTAACAAAAATGTTTCCTCCCTATGAATGCATGGAAAACACTACTTAATAAGGTACTGTTATCTGAAACACTCATTCACTCATAATTAATTGTTTTACTGAGTGCCTTTAAAATATTACAAAACACCTCTAGGAAGTAAAAGCAGTGGGAAAGACAGAGGGTTTAATGCGAGGTAGATTCAAGTTCAAATCCCAGCTCTATAGCCTTCTTGTTGAGTGATCCTGGGTAAGACATCCAAGTTCCAAGCCCTTTAGCTGGAGAAGGAACACAGTGAGGCCTGCCCTTGCGCTGTTGTGAGGATTAAATGAGCTATTCTGAATGTTAAACTGCACATGGAAAGAATGGCAGTGTTTCCCCGTGGTTCTTTAATTATTAAGTGATATCTGAGAAGTGGAAAAGTGCTTAAATAAGGAATAACTGTTTCTCATACAAGGTGGTGGTGGTTGTTCAGTCACTAAGTTGTATCCGACTTTTGGTGACCCCATGGACTGTAGCACGCCAGCCTTTCCCGTCCTTCACCACCTTCCAGAGTTTGCTCAAACTCATGTTCATTAAGTCAGTGATACCATCCAACCATCTCAACCTCTGTCATTTCCTCCTCCTCAATCCCAGCATCAGGGTCTTTTCCAGTGAGCTGGCTCTCTGCATCAGGTGGCCAAAGGATTAGAGCTTCGACATCAGTCTTTTCAACGAATATTCAGGGTTGATCTCCTTTAGGATGGACTGGTTGGATCTCCTTGCTGTCCAAGGGACTCTCAAGAGTCTTCTCCAGCATCACAATTTGAAAGCATCATTTTTCAGTGCTCAGCCTTCTTCATACAAGGTGAATAGCAGGATATAAAAGTCATGACACCCCAAGCGCCACCCAGAAAGCTCTATACAACTTTAATATTGACAACGATACTAAATGAAAAATCAATTAAACAACTTCCTGTACTGTACAGAGGCCTGTCTGGATCATCCACTTGGTTCAGCTGTGGTTATTCCACTTTCAGATTAAAGGGAGTTCACTGCTTAGCAGCCTCTGTCTGTAGTCCCCACGCATCTCCCCACAGCTCACTTCCTCTATTTCCCCTTCCTCAGCATCTCCACCCTTCTCCAGTAACTGATTTGAGAATAGAGATTTCCCCAAGCAATTCTAGCCTTTAATATCTCCACCCCACCAATCGGTTCTGGGCGAACAACTCTACCTGATTCTCATATTAAATGTAATCACTCACCAGGCAATCGTGCCTGCGAACGTGGGAGTCCTGCGTACAACCTGCCGCTATTTGCTTGGTCAGCAGAAAATGCCTCGTGCAGCCGCTTAGGCGTCCTGATGCCCTCGCAAACCTATCTGAAGTACAGCTAGTGCTTTCAGCCATACATACAAGTATCTCTGCCTCACAGATGCTGGAGACTCATTTATGGACCAATTACAGGGCTGGAGCAGCAGCGACGTTTCACATTTGTTCTGTTTTGTATTTTTAGCCCAGGCTTTTTTCCCTTTCGTGGATTATGGTAAATACAATATTTGCTCCCAGAATGTGGGACTTGCTGGGATCAGAAAGGAAAGCGCCTGACAAGCAGATTACCTTGGGCTACTGCATTACGGGGGATGCAGACAGTTATGCTACGGGGCTGGATTTAGTCATTCTCAAGTTGTATTAAGCTGCCCTGGCTTCAACACAGAAATAAACAAGAGAGCCTTGGTGTGTAGTGTATTTTCATCTTCCTGGTCCTCCAATCAGCACATCTCTATGAAGGCTCCACGGGGAGGGAGGGCCAAGAAAACTCTATGGGGAAAAAAAAAATCTTTCAATGTTTCTTTAAATTTGTTCTTGAAGTTTCTTTCCTTTGTAAGTGGCTTGCTCAAGATCAAACTAACGACGGAGTTGGGAGAGAAAGCAAAATAAGTGTGATTCCACCGGAAACGACACACTGCCCATTTGTGGAGCCAAAGAGTAAACATTCCGACAGAGAACACCGTGCTGTCCTGAGCAGACAGCACCTCGCAGCTACACCTTTAGTGCAACATCAAACTACAAGTTGGGTATTTTGCTTCCTTGTCCAGGTAACAAATCAGTCTGAGCCTGGGAGACAGATGTTTGTTCCTTCTCTTGACTCACACGCCTGCTGCTTTTCAGACGTTGCCTTAAATGAGTGAGATACTGAGCTTTAAACGCAGAGCTGAGAATGTCTTTCAGAGGCAATTATGCTGAAACTTTGTTCCAACATCAGGAAATGTGGCATTTTCACCAGATAATGTCCATATGAAACACATCCACCAGAGGCCCAAAGAGTAAAGATATCCCACCCCCTCTGTGATTTTGTTTTTAAGTCAAGGATAGCCTTTGAAGAGAAATATAGTTGAAGAAAAGAGATAACCATACATACAGAGCTATTTCTAGAAACTTCCAAATATAAGAAGATACTCATGGAGCACTGAAGAGGTGAAGGTAACCTGGATGGGTGCCTTAGGTAGGGATTCTGAACTGGGGAAAAACAACATGAAATACTGCAGGGTTTGCATGGGGCTAAAGTGACCGATGCGAGGGATACATGACATTACATAAGGCAAAAAGTCAAAAAGTGGTGTGTGTATTAGAAGACTTCCAACCAATTCATCCTGTGTGAACGTCATTTCCAACACAGAATCCTAAGTGCTGATGAAGGGAGCAACACAGTAAGAGCAAGAATTATTCCAGCGGCCAGGACAACAGGTGATGTGAAGTGGAAAGAAAAAGTAGTGAGATCTTTAGCTGCAGGAGTTTGTCCTCAGGACCTGGAAAGCAGTGCATGTGTTTTTCTGGAAGCTGCTAATATTTCAATGTTTGAAAAATTTCAGTAGAGAGGCTCACCTCACAGATACTATGGGTTGTGTTCCAGACCCCTTCAATAAAGCGAATCATGCAATAAAGTGAGTTGTGCACATTTTTTGATTTTCTGGTGCATATAGAAGTTACACATATATAATTTTTACTATATCTGGGCTTCCCTGGTGGCTCAGACAGTAAAGAATCTGCCTGCAGTGCAGGAGACCCAGATTCAGTCCCTGGTCAGGAAGATCCCCTGGACGAGGAAGTGGCTACCCACTCCAGTGTTCCTGACTGGAGAATTGCAGGGACTGAGGAGCCTAGTGGGCTACCATCCATAGGGTCGCAAAGAGTCAGACATGACTGCTTGACTAACACTTTCACTTTCATATTGTAACTAGTAGTCTATTCCATGTGCAATACCATTATGTATTAAAAAGCAATGTACATACTTTACACTGCTATATTTAAAATAGGTAACCAAGAAGGACAAACGCAGACAGCATATTAAAAAGCAGAGACATTACTTTGCCAACAAAGGTCCGTCTAGTCAAAGCTATGGTTTTTCCAGTAGTCATGTATGGACGTGAGAGTTAGACCATAAAGAAGATTGAGGGCTGAAGAATTGATGCTTATGAACTGTGGTGTTGGATCAGACTGTTGAGAGTCCCTTGTACAGCAAGGAGATCAAACCAGCCAATCCTGAAGGAAATCAACTCTGAATATTCACCAGAAGGACCGATGCTGAAGCTGAAGCTCCCATACTTTGGCCACCTGATGTGAAGAGCCAACTCACTGGAAAAGATCTTGATGCTGGGAAAGATTGAAGGCAGGAGGAGAAGGAAATAACAGAGGATGAGATGGTTGGGTGGCATCACCGACTCAATAAACATGAGTTTGAGCAAGCTCTGGAAGATGGTAAAGGACAGGGAAGCCTGGTGTGCTGCAGTCCACCTGGTAGCAAAGAATCAGACACAACTGAGCGACTGAACAACAACAACCTATTGTGTAGCACATGGAACTCTACTCAATGTTATGTGGCAGCCTGGATGGGAGGGGAGTTTGGGAAAGAATGGACACGGGTGTATGTACGGCTGAGTCCCTTAACTGTTCACCTGAAACTATCACCACAGTGTGAACTGGCTATATCCCAATACAAAATAAAAAGTTAAAAAAAAGAATGACACTCCTTTGCTTAGACAATATATTAGCATTCGTTTGATTATTAACAATGTACATATCTTATTAAAAAAAATGATGTATTGCTAGAAAAAAAATGCTAACCGTTGTCTGACCACATGGCACTGCCCCAAAGCTTCAACTGGTTAAAAATGCATTATCTGTAAAGTCTAACACAGTGAAGTGCAATAAAACTAGGTAAAAGCCTGTATGGGAATCATAATTATGAAAAAGCCTCAAAAACAGTTTATTGAACTGGATGTCAGGATTACGGAAAAGTGACAAAGAATCACCTTAGGAATCGGTAGCTGTGGGGAACTATCTTTATCATCTCAAATATGAAAGAAATGCAGACTGCATGAGTGACAATGAGAGGCTCAAGAGACAGAAGAAATGAAGACACAGGCGGGTGGAAGTTCTCCCAGGGGAGGGAACACGTGCTTTGGCGTTACTGTAGCTCGTCCTAAACCACCTGACTTTACATCTCACCTGCTCATTAATTCCATGCATCACTGCCAAGTTCTTTTTTCCGACTTTTATATTTCTAAGACTCCTGCAGTCACCACACACTCCAGGACAATCCATATACTTTTAACCTTGACATCTGAATTCTTCACCATAGGATCCAACGGAACATTCCAGTTCTTTCCCTGTTTTTCCTATGAGAACCCCTGGGCACATGCTTTTCTATCCGTTGTCTGCACCCTTCTTCATTCATGTCTGCACCCAGAATTAGCTTCCTACTCCATCAAGAAGCAAATTACCATTCAAGAGAGAGCAATTAATTCTTCTCCAAACTCCCACATAGTTCTTGTCTACATAAGACATCTGATGAATAACTGCATTTTATTTAGCCTATGTATTTTCATCTTATACAGTTCTCTATTATTGGGAGTCCCTTGGGTTGCAAGGAGATCAAACCAGTCAATCCCAAAGGAAATCAACCCTAATATTTACTGGAGGGACTGATGCTGAAGCCCCAGTACTTTGGCCACCTGATGCTTAGAAGCTGACTCACTGGAAAAGATCCTGACGCTGGGAAAGATTGATGGCAAAAGGAGAAGGGGGAAGCAGATGATGAGATGGTTAGATAGCATCACTGACTCAATGGACATGAATTTAAGCAAACTCTGGGAGAGAGTGGAGGACACAGGGGTCTGGCATGCAATAACAACAATAAAAAATTATTGGATTATTATTTATTATTTAAGCAGTGCAGAGAAGACCTTGGTTGGAGCTCCACAGCTTTCAAATGGAGCCACAAAAGATGGATAAATCTGCAGTATCGACCTTCACTAATAAAATGTTGGCTGTAATCACGTGCTAGATCACAGCTGTTTCTAGGCTCAGAGGACACTGGATCAGATAGTCCTCTGAAAGCAATTAAAACCCTATATATATTACCTGATCGTCTTTCTTTCTGATTTGACTCTAAATGTCTTTAGGAAAGGAACTAGGGCCAACAAATCTTTGGATTCTCATCTATCAAAGCACATGGGTATCTAAACAAACGCATCAAGAACTAAATAAATATACAGCAATTCATTATTCCACACTCCAAAGTCAACAGCAAAGGGCCCGAGGAAGCAAGGCCCATCGCTTCTGTACCCCTTGCACTCCATGGCTGTCGAGTCTGGACCACAATCATTCATTCTCCACTTGGCTCTCAGAGGGGTCTCTTAAGGATGTGAAACTGCCTCTGTTGCTCCAGCTCCTTTAGAGAATTCAAACTCTTCAGGATGATCAAGGCTTTTTAGGCGTTAATTCCAGAGCCTTGCTTTCCACACTCTAACCCTCAAAGTCTGCTCCGGTCCCACATGAACAAACTCAGCCTTCCACAGTCCTCCAGCTCCATTTGTTTGGCCAGTCCTATTTGCCTGTGACACACTCCTCAGGGAACCCTTCTCTCCCTCCTTGACAGGTTAGGGGGTACTGAGCTCTGTGCCACACACAGGACGCTGATGGCCAGGCCCTCGGATCTGCAGTCCCAGAGCTCAGCACAGCGCCTGGCACAGGGTGAGGACTGACAGTTTTGTACCGCGAATGACTCTGTGGATGAATTTAAAAACAAAATCAGCAATTCCATTTTTAATGAAAATAAACCATGGGCATTAAGGCATTACATGTCAAAGCTATATTTATGAGACTAAGGAACTTAGTATTTTGTGCACTTTTGCAACATATCAAAATGTTTTTTAAGATTAAAAATTGCTGTTGTTATTGTTTGGTCACTCAATCATGTCTGACTTCTTGCGACCCCACTGACTGCAGCACGCCAGGCTTCCCTGTCTTTTCACTATTTCCCGGAATTTGCTCAAACTCATGAGCATTGAGTCGGTGATGCCATCCAACCATCTCATCCTTTCTTGCCCCCTTCTCCTCCTGCCCTCAACTTTTCCAGCATCAGGATCTTTTCCAATGAGTCACCTCTTCACGTCAGGTGGCCAAATATTAAAAACAGGGTTTCATAAAGTGAAATGCATCTTGTTAAAGTGGATGTAACCACTGAAGAAGAAACTTTCTTGAGGCTAAAAGGCAGACCAGGGCAGAAGGGAAGACTAATTCCACGTCTGCTGTATTTCATGGAGATGCCTATATATCCTCTCCTTCGGGGTTCCTATAACTGGATGAGTGACAAGCTACCAGCTAGATTTCCCTTAAGCCAAGTTTAGTTACTGTTAGCATTTCTGATTAATTGACTAAGCAGTGAGGCTGTTTTCCGAAATATGTTAGGCTTGTGAGTGCTTGCTAAGTTGCTTGATCCTGTCCCATTCTTCTGAGACTACCTGGACTGTAGCCCGCCAGGCTCCTCTGTCCATGGAATTTTCCAGGCAAGAATACTGGAGTGGGTTGCCATTTCCTACTCCAGGGGATCTTTCCAACCCAGGGATCAAACCTGAGGGTCCTGTGGCCCCTGCAGAGGCAGGCGGATTCTTTAGCACTGAGCCGCCTGGGAAGCCTATGTTAGGCTCATCATTCTATAAAAACTAGGAATGTCTACGTGTCTTTTTATATTACGTTAAATCCCAAGAAACGACACCTGACTTGAACCTCTTAAAAAAGAATGCAGATGAGAAACTGAACGTGGTGATGAAGAGACATCAGAGAGGTAGAATGGAAGGATTTTTGAGTGATTGGTATGTATGACTTGAAAGGGAGTTTTGTTGAATAAAACATAATTGAATCATAAGGGCTAATTTGGGAGGCTAGGGGTGAAAAAGGGGGGATCAAGAATAGGCACTTGAGTGCAATTTCCAGGAAAACAAACCTGATGTGGGGGGTGGGAAGGAAAGAGAAGAGGAAAGAGAAAAAAAGGTAAAGATTTGATAGGTTTTATACTAAGCTACAGTTTTTCCAGTAGTCATGTATGGATGTGACAGTGGGACTATAAAGAAAGCTGAGCGCCGAAGAACTGATGCTTTTGAACTGTGGTGTTGGAGGAGACTCTTGAGAGTCCCCCTTGGACTGCAAGGAGGTCCAACCAGTCCATCCTAAAGGAGATCAGTCGTGAGTGTTCATTGAAGGACTGATGCTGAAGCTGAAACTCCAATACTGTGGCCACCTGATGTGAAGAATGACTCACTAGAAAAGATCCTGATGCTGGGAAAGATTGAGAAAGGGGGAGAAGGGGACAACAGAGAATGAGACGGTTGGATGGACAGGAATTTGAGCAAGCTCTGGGAGTTGCTGATGGACAGGGAAGCCTGGCGTGCTGCCGTTCGTGGGTTTAAGAGTCGCACACAACTGAGCGACTGAACTAAAAATAAAATAAATAAGAAGACTCAGAGAGTTCCTGGGTTGGGAAGATCTCCTGGAGAAGGAAATGGCAACTCAATCCAGTATTCTTGCTTAGAAAATACCACGGACAGAGGAGCCTGGTGGGCTATAGTTCATGGGGTTGCAGAGTCAGACACGACTGAGTGACTAACACTGTCATAACCTAGAAGACTCAGAGCTCCTCTGAGCTCTCCAATGGTATCAGTGCACCCTAAAAAAGCTACTAGAATAATCATGGGAAAATACATGTATTAACTGCGCTGAAATACCTTACAAACTTGGGTAATCAGAAGTTCTTCTCTGCAGGTTTTCCTTTTACATAAAACACACATAAAACACATAATTTGCATGAAAGTTTCATCCTTAAAAAGTAACTGAAATACTTATAAGGAAATACAAATATGGCCCCCTTTAGCATATAATGCCATTAATATTATGCAATGTTTTTTGTCATTTAAAAATTAAAAATATTCCTCAAAAAGTTGATTAATGGTTCAAAAATAATCCTGAATTTTAACAGGATTTCTTATCCTCCCCCTTTTTAAACTATATATATGTGCTTTTTTTTTTTTTTGCCAAAATAAGGTTTCTAGAAATGTAATTTCTAATAGATTGGTTGAAAAATTTCTCAATGTGATGATGGTAATTCGTTTTCATGAGTTAAGAAATTGAGCCTAGTTTTAGTGTTATTAATTATAATTACATTATACTGTATTTCCAAAGGAAAACAGAATAAATATATCATAATCACTATAACCATACTGTAAAAAAACAGTAATTACATATTAATTTCCATCAGCTGAGTCACATACCATTGCACTTAATGCCTTCAATATGTTTCAGGCTTATTATACAATAAGCACTGACTTTCACTTAGACTTGATAATTCATGGACTTTCTCAACCATAGTACTCAAGGTTCCATCTTAAATCATTATAGATTAGACTTGCGTTTGATCCCTGTCAGGAGGATCCCCTGGAGCAAGAAATGGCAATCCAGTCCAGTATTCTTGCCTGGAAAATTCTATGGACAGAGGAGCCTGGGGGCCTAAAGTCCATGGGGTTGCAAAGAGTCAGACAAGACAGAGAGCGTGTGTGCGCACGCACACACACACACAGATTGTGCAGGAGGGAGAAGACAGCTCTGTTTAAACACTCAAGAGATGGCCTGAACACATTTTAGTATGCTGGTGTCTCAAACAACAAGGTTTTGACATACATTCAATAAAGGCAGTTCATGACACCTGCTCACATCTTTTAAAAACAGAAATCTGGGAGCAGGTATTAAGGCTACCCATTTTCTGTTAGATTATAAATTCCTTGAGAGTCAGGCTCATTTTCATAACCACCATGCACCCAGCACAATCCTGAATACTCTATGCTCCTGGAACGTGTCTAGGTAGAGTGAATAAAGTCTCTCCAGGAAGAAATAGGGCACAAGTATGTGAGAGTTATATGGCTTATAACAGCTCTAGGCTCATAAGTTCCCTGTGCTTCAGCTCAAAACTGGGCCCAGCTGGCTGAAAGCTCCAGGTGGCCCACCTAGGAAATGTCATTCGCGATGGCCAGGTACCCTCTGGGTCCCAGGGCTGAGCTTCAGGACAAAGCTGATTCCATCCAGTGTCTCAGTTTCTAGTTTAGCAATGTTCTAATACTGAATATGTAAAACAGCTCCAAGAAACCCAGCTGCTGGGAGGAGAAAATTCCATCATCGTTACTGTCAATACTGCCAGGCCTCCTTTATGGGAATTGCTACATTCTGCTTCAGGACAGCTTCACATTGTGCTAATTTTGTTCAAATTATTTTTATCATCCTAAACTGAGCATTTATGGGTGGGTATATGCACTATGAGTACTAAATAATGCATCTGTAAATTCACACCCTCCCTTGCGTACAGATCAAAAGCAAATACATTTGAAGCCTGTCTCCAAAATTTCAAGACTCTGAATAACTGGAAGAATATCCTATTTTAAAAAGTTTTCCCATCTACTGAAATACAGGTGGAACTACTTGCTGAAAAGGGCCAATAGGTTATTTTGTAGATCCTATATTCTCTTACTTTAATTTAGAGAAAGTCAAATGAATAAATATACAGTGGATCCTCCTAACAAACAGGAAATAACGATGATTAAAGTCAGACTTCATACTTCTTGAGACTTGAAGTCAGGCCTGTGGATGAGGGCTTAACCTGTTAACTTATCTAACAGTGATATGTTATAGATCACTAAGAACTAAGTGTCTAAGAATTAAGTCCCATGGCCACACAGAAAAGGGAGAGAACTTGATCTGAACACAGAACCATCTGACTCTAAAACCAAAATACTAAACTACTGCACTGATACCACCTCTGCCTGTGGGGATTTCTAAGCATCCAACTCTCTAAAATGTGCCTTAAGTTCAGGATACTTAAACCACAGAGAGGCCAACCCAGGAGAGCTAACTGGTGAGTACGACACAGAACATTTATAACTCGCTCCACTCTACGGGCCTCTTCAAAATTCTCAAGCATTCTTTCCCCTGTAAAGCCAACCTGCAGCAATCTCCAGTATCTCAAATGATGAAAAGAGTTCTTATAACTTTCAGTTGAGTTAATGTACTCTGGAATCACGTATTTTCCAAGCCTGTCTTCTTTCTCCTTGGATTTTTCCTGTGTGTGTACAGGTGTATATATATATATATATATATATATATATACACACATACATAGGCACACACATACACACTCATACAGATACCCCATGCAATGTTTCATTTTTGTTTAGTTGCTCTGTCATCTCCAATTTTTTGTGACCTCATGAGCCCACCAGGCTCCTCTGTCCATGAGATTCTCTAGAAATACTGGAGTAGGTTGCCATGACCTTCTCCAGGGGATCTTCCTGACCCAGGGATTGAACTCTTGTCTCTTGCATGGACCGGCAGATTCTTTACCACTGAGCTACCAGGGAGGCACAAGGCCATGCATACACACACTCACTCACTCACACTAGGTAGCATTTCAAGAACCAGAAAGTGCCTGCTTTATCTGAGTATGTGTGTGCATTCTCAGTGGCGTCTGGCTCTTTGCGACCCTATGGACCGCAGCCTGCCAGGCTCCTCAAAGCTGGGGCCTCCTGTGTCTTTGCGTTGCAGGTGGATTCTTTACCGCTGAGCCACCGGGGAAGCCTTATCTGAGTATGCCGCTGCATAATTAGGTGACTAACCTTTGCTTTATAGTTGGATAATGTTAAGTCAGCAGCATGATCTGAAGAAGAACCTTCTGTTTCAAAAATTCCCAATAGTCTATGGTGCAATATGAAATATTTCAAGAGTGACACTGAGTATTATATAATTTTTAAAAAGAATTCTAGAGGTAGGATGGACTCAGGATGAAGAAAGAGCCAGGTGGAAGGAAATGCAGAGGAAACAGAACACGTAAGACATTAACAGTTATTGCTGGCACCCTCAGCAGTTGCCCATACACAAGATGACAGCTTCTTCCTAATAGTGAATGAATCGACGCCTCTCCTTTTATTTAACTTTTCATATAGTGTTCTCTCCACCAGACTAGAAGCTCCTCAATTGGCTAATTTGGCTGACGGATTAAACATGTGAGCTCCAGGTTTTCGGGTATCTCTCTGAACCTCACCGATCCAAGGATGCATCACATTCCTAAACAAATGTAAAGCAGCACGCTAGAGTGTCACATCCATTCCTGTGTATCCTTCTAGTCCCAGGATTTAGGGATGTGACTGGTGTATTTCAGACCATCCTGAGTATCTGCTCAGTGGATCTACTCGTTCTTAAACAGCCAAGAATCACCTGAGAGCTTGGCAGAGGTGCAAAATCTCAGGCTCCACCACCCCAAGAATCCGATTCCATAGATTTGGGGAGAGATCCTTGAATCTGCATACCCCTGCCCCAAGCTGGCACTTAGAAACGAGACCAAACGTAGACAAGTCCACCTGCTGCCAGGACTTCTGGGAAAGGCCTCTGGTCAGGGGAGTCTATGCTATTTGATCAAAATCCAAGGGAGTGGTGTAACAGTGAGTTTGCCAAAGGAAAGACAAACAGGAACATTTATAAGTACAAAGCAGCTTATAGCACCCTCACTCTGCAGCATAAAGTTTTATTATCCTTTAACAAGGAGGGAAAAATGTGTATGTTTAGAATATTTCTTGGAAAGGGAAGGGTCTCTCTTGCAGTGTATTTCTTGGGCTCTGACAAAATTAATTTTCCTTTTAGAAAATCTGTTTGCTAAGCCGTAAGCTATAGTGGAGTCATGTTGGAAGAGATGTCTTTTTAATACGTAAGAGTCCAGGATTTCTGATAAACCAAAAGAAATGTAATGTACAAGCCATGCACTTGGTCTCGGCCCCTGACCTCCGCTATTTCAAGTCATGTACCTAAAAAAAGACATGTCAGGGAAGGGAGAAATGGCTTTAAAAAAAAAGAGGTGCACAGGTTAATACAGAAACTGTATATAAATTATTTTGAAACAAGTACAAAGACAGCAAGGGCACTGTGGGAGAAAAATTCAGGCAGTGTTTCCTGAAGAGAAGGTGCCCAATAATGTCAGAGCACATTATGTCACAACTGGCTGGTGCAGGAAAGTGCACTGGAGTCAGGAGCAGGGATCAAGTCTTACCCAGGGTGTCACCCACCCTCAAAGCATGCTTTCAGATGAAGGCCTCGCCTATTAGAATTCTTGTGAAGCCACACAGCACTTGAGGATCACACAGAGAATGTCAGATTCCCGACAGCACGGACACTAGGCATTGAGATTTAGGTTATACCCTCTGGAGCCACTGGCCAAGGCTGCTTCAATTCCTTGAAAAGGACAGTGTTTCAATTCAATTACAGACATGCAGCCCTCTTGGGTTTGCCAGATCTGCTGGCCCCTCCCACCAGGTGGATGCGCTCTGTACGGGTTGGGGCCCTTAGGTGCTGTCCCCATTTTCTCGTCCCGAGCTCCTTTTTCACATGCCGCTGCCAAAGGAAATGCAGAAACTGAGAAGCAAGTGTTCACTCGGTCAGCCCTCAGTGGCAGGCATCTGTGTGAAGGTCTGGCCCTGAGCATGGAGGACTGGCTCACTCATGGGAGACTGAGAATGAAGGATGCTGAAAGGGAGAAGCACAAGATGCCCTGGGTGACCCACAGTGACCCAGTGAGACCAATGGACTGGTAACCAGTCCTGTTGAGAGCCTTCTTTGTAACCATCTCAAATTCCCAAGTGGATGCTTTTTCATTAATTCTTTTTTTTGAGCCAGCACTTGACTACTCTCTCTTTCGGCACTGATGGGCCCAGGGCACCCAGCAGCTAACCCACCATGCCTTTTTGTTGTTGTTGTTAACCATGAATAAGCAGGTCTGTGGGATCCACGTGAAAATCCCGTAACAGTACCTACACACAACACACAGGGAAAGGACAGAGGCAAAGACTCTCCTGCAGGGGGAGCCTTTTCATTGGTTTCAACACGGCTTGGCTCCAACACTCCCTTCTTTCAGGCAGGAGAGAAAGGACAGGTATTCATCTCCCTTTAGATGGGTAGTAACTGACTTTCTCTGCCAGATATATGCAAGCATCCTTATGCTAATTAATGCTTCGCTCTGGAAAATATCCAATAACACACAATTGTAACCAGAAAAAACACAAGAGAATCTATTTGTGACAGGCAACTGAAAATACAAGGTCTGCCGCACAAATACTGAATTTTTCAGCCTCTGTGCAACACTTGTTAACCTGGGGAGGGGGCAGTCTTTAAAGATTTCAAAGTCCTCTGCAGAGCCAGCCCTAAGGAATGACTCCTCCTGTGAGAAGCTGTGTCTTTTACTGGATCCCCAAGGAAAAAATACTGGGTGTATGAAGACAAAGGTGAAGGACAGGGCAGATGTTACAGGTGGGACAGGTACTGCTGCTGCTGCTAAGTCGCTTCAGTCATGTCCGACTCTGCGACCCCACAGATGGCAGCCCACTGGGCTCCGCCATTCCTGGGATTCTCCAGGCAAGAACACTGGAGTGGGTTGCCATTTCCTTCTCCAATGCATGAAAGTGAAGCCTACCAGGCTCCTCTGTCCATGGGAGTTCCCAGGCAAGACTACTGGAGTGGGATGCCATTGCCTTCTCTGGGGACAGGTACTGCAGGTGGGAAACTCACACAGAAGCTACCCTTCTGAGATTCAGATTTCCTCTGTGAAGCAAGGTTAATGCTACTCACTGGATTACAGTGATACAAATGTCTCTTAGGACAGCCTAGCACACTTATTTCCCTTTTGTTTTTTAAGAAATATAATGCTTGCTCTTTTGTTCAGACATTTAGAACAGTTCTATATCTTGTATGTACAGGTACAAGATTTCCCTTTCACAATGATCTATTACTGTTACCTTTAACTGTGAAATGTGAAGAATCATTTTTATTGTTCTTTCTGGTCCCAAAGCACAAGCTGCTGGTTCAAAGAATCAGTATTTCAATGGTGAGAAAGGTCAACACTTGAATCACTGGTCATTATTTGAATGAGGAGATTGATATCTGAATGAAGGGCACTTAATGGCTCCAACTTTCTAGATTCTGATAATTTAAAGAAATCTAGATCCTTGACCTTGATCCTAAAGGAAATCAGTCCTGAATATTCATTGGAAGGACTGATGTTGAAGCTGAAGCTCCAATACTTTGGCCACATGATGCGAAGAGCTGACTCATTTGAAAAGACCTTGTTGCTGGGAAGGATTGAAGGTGGGAGAAGGGGACGGCAGAGGATGAGATGGTGGGGTGGCATCACTGAATTAATGGACATGAGTTTCAGTAACTCCAGGAGTTGGTGATGGACAGGGAGGCCTGGCGTGCTGCAGTCCATGGGGTCGCAAAGAGTGGGACACGACTGAGCAACTGAACTGAACTGAACTGACTTAGTCAATTCAAGGCTCTCCTTCCACGGTTCCTTGTGCACTCAAGGGTTTCCTTAGGGAAAATGAGATGTGTTCATCTTCTTTCCTAGACTTTCACATTTTCTTCTTTCCTACTAGACAATGGAAAGCTCACTGGAATTCTAGAAGAGAGCACACATGTAAGCCAGCTGTCTTTAAGCTCCTTCCAGTACTATACTTTCAAACAAAACAGCATTATTTAATTAACGGCATTTTCATCACTCACATTTGACCCAACATTTCTGCCATCCTCTTCATTATACTGAGTGCTAGATACCAGGAGCCACCAGTATCACCTCTGAGATTATTCAGAATCCTCATCTGTCCCGCTGTGAGGCTGAGAAACTGCTGGTGCCTGAACAAAGCACACGCTACTGTACAGATGACCAGTATTTGGGATGCACGATTCACCAAGACCCAAATGTTCTCTTGGTGGCCCTGGTTCTGTGTGCATGACACTCCCTGGACATGGGACTAGCTGAGACTGCGTGATGTTTCCTCCCAGGCAGGCAGTTAGCAGGCCTTCTCATTTCACTCTTTTGCTGGCAGAGTGACTTTGCTGCTGTCAGACTGCATTATGGATATTAGCTCTTGATGAGCTGTAACTTACTGCAATTGAAAATTCATAACACAAAGACAATTTCATTGGGCCCTGTCAACTGTTTAATACACACTTCCATGAGTCTGCAGGATCCTGTGGGTTTTTGAGACACTACACCTGGACTGCCCACAACTGCTGAGTTACGAAAGAGGTTTATTTTCATTCGTTGGCTGTGCTCTTAAGCCAATCCAGCCTCACTGTGATGAAAGCACTTCCTTCCCTTGATAGTCTACTTTCTTGTATACAAGGTCTTTGCCCTCTTAACAGCATAACCTGCTTATAAACATGGGTACAAGTCGAGAAATAAGATAACAATCATTAACATCTATCTACAGGCTGATTTTAAATATTATATCTTCAGCAAGAAATACATGTTTTGTAAGAAGTAACAAGGATCATCTTTCCCTTTTCTTCCTTGTTCTTGACTACACAGTGATGGACGTATTTAACTGGCAGTGAAATTCTTAAAATCCAAGCAAGAAGGAAGGAAGCAAGGAACCTGGATAAAACAGGATAACCTGAGGATAACCAACTTGGACACCTATTTGCACACAGATATAAATGCTACCTTTTATAAAAATTTTTTGAATAGTAAGTCATCCGCTTTTTTTAAATTATGAGTTTTGTCCACAAACACAAGACTTAAAACTCAACATCCATCCAAAATATTGCTTGGAATCTGCTCTGAGTTTTATCTATGAATTAGTAGAAAGCCAGTTCTTTCCCTAAAAGTGCTGGCTATTACAACTAACCAGCTACAAAACTAGATCTCTGGGCCAACCCTTCAAATCACTTTCTTGCTTTCACTATGGAGCCTTCTGTTTCCCTGAAAAACAAACAAACAAACAAACAAACAAAAACCCCCAAGGTCAACTGATTACTGAGCTACAACTAGCTGCAAAGTGTAGCTCATGTATAACAGTTTATCCTACATTAACAGAGCTGAGGGTGTTTCATCCCGTTTCATGGTCCATATTAAGCCAGGACAAAGATGATGCTGGGAGGAGGTCTGAGCCCAAGAATGGGGAAAGATGCTTGGTCCACAGACCTGCACTGGTTGTTATTGGATATTTTCGGACTTTACAAACCAAAATGAATGCAGAGGGGGCATCACAGTCAGCTTTCAGAACAGGTCTGTTAAGTGCAGGATAAGCCCCAGAAACTAAGAGGAATGTTTCTCCAGCTGCAATGATGAGAACTCAGAATTGGGCAGAAGTCCTGCAAAAGTGTCACGATACTCTTTCTTCAGTGACTGAGAATACAGTGCCCATAAGGGGCCCCAGGGGTTCTCATGCTTCTTGGTACAACGTGTTCTCCACAAAGCTCAACAAATGAGAGCTGGCTTCCTTCAGGACACGCTTCAGAGGCATCGTGAGCTTCAGAATTGTCTTTTTGTCCTTGGCCTTCTAAGGCATCATGTCAACATTATACCCAACTATAGTACTGTCCTGCCAAGTCTTCGAAGAAGTCAAATATCCAAACTTTCAAGCTGCTACATTATGAACTTTTTTCAGTGGAACTGCAATTTGAAGGCAAGCTGTTTAAATTTATTTTACATTATTTTTTTGGTTTAATACCACAACACACAGATAACAATGGTTAAGTCTGTCTTGGGTGTTCAATGCATATCTCCCAGTTAATAAGCAGATGCACTAAAATGCAGCTTTAGAGGTTTGTCATATTTCTAACATTGGATGTAATTCTAACTGTGTTCTGAGTTTCAATATCTAGTTTGTAGTGGGGGCTTCCCTGGTGGCTCAGTGGTAGAGAATTCGCTTGCTAATGCTCGAGACATGAGTTCGATCCCTGGTCTGGGAAGACCCCTCAAGCCACGGGGCAACTAAGCCCATGCACCACAGCTGCTGAGCCTGTGCCCAGAGCCTGAGAGCTGCAACTGCTGAGTCCACGCATCCTAGAGCCCATGCTCCGCGAAGAGAGAAGCCTGTGCACTGCCACTAGAGAGTGGCCCCCACTTCCCACAACGAGGGAAAAGCCCACACAGCAATGAATACCCAGCAGCCATAAATTAAAAAAAAAAACAATAAAACCAATGGTGAAAGGGTAGAGCAGAGAAAAGTGACTTTTAGTGGACTAGTAACAGAATAGGTTTCAGTAATATTCATGTACCCTCAAACTATTCAATCAGCATTTATAAATGCAAATGCCAACCTGCAAGTATGCACACATGTACAAATACAAACACCCATACAAAAACACTTCTTATTGCAAATAAGTGTATTCATACACCTATATAAAGGCACTCTTTACTGCAAATAGATGTATTGCACACACTTATACAAAAACAGTTCTTATTGCAAACAACAACAAAAAAGTATACCTCCTTATTGAAAAATTCAGATTGAAATTAAAGAAAGTAGGGAAAACCACTAGAACATTCAGGTATGACCTAAATAAAATCTCTTACCATTATACAGTGAAAGTGAGAAATAAGATTCCAGGAATTAGATCTGATAGGCAGAGTGCTTGAAGAACTATGGACATTGTTCGTGACATTGTATAGAAGGCAGTAATCAAGACCATCTCCAACAAAAAGAAATGCAAAAAGGCAAAATAATTGTCTGAGGAGGCCTTACAAATATCTGAGAAAAGAAGAGAAGCGAAAGGCAAAGGAGAAAAGGAAAGATATACCCATTTGAATGCAGAGTTCCAAAGAACAGCAAAGAGAGATAAGAAAGCCTTCCTCAGTGATCAATGCAAAGAAATAGAGGAAAACAACAGAATGGGAAAGACTAGAGATCTCTTCAAGAAAATTAGAGATACCAAGGGAACACTTCATGCAAAGACAGGCACAATAAAGGACAGAAATGGTATGGACCTAAGAGAAGCAGAAGATATTAATAAGAGGTAGTAAGAAGACACAGAAGAACTGTACAAGACAGATCTTCATGACCCAGATGATCACAATGGTATGATCACTCACCTATAGCCAGATATCCTGGAATGCGAAGTCAAGTGGGCCTTAGGAAGCATCATTACGAACAAAGCTAGTGGAGGTGATGGAATTCCAGTTGAGCTATTTCAAATCCTAAAAGATGATGCTAAGATGCTGCATTCAATATGCCAGCAAACTTGGAAAACCCAGCAGGGGCCACAAGACTGGAAATGGTCCATTTTCATTCTGATCACAAAGAAAGGTAACGTCAAAGAATGTTCAAACTACTGCACAATTGTACTCATCACTGGCTCAACAAAGCAAGGGAGTTACAGAAAAATATCTACTTTTGCTTTTTCGACTGTGCCAAAGCCTTTGACTGTGTGGATCACAACAAACTGTGAAAATTCTGAAAGAGATGGGAATACTAGACCACCTGACCTGCCACTTGAGAAATCTGTATGCAGGTCAAGAAGCAACAGTTAGAACTGGACATGGAAAAACAGACTGGTTCCAAATAGGGAAAAGAATACATCAAGGCTGTATACTGTCACCCTGCTTATTTAACCTCTATGCAGAGTACATCATGAGAAATGCTGGGCTGGATGAAGCACAAGCTGGAATCAAGATTGCCAGGAGAAATATCAATAGCCTCAGATATGCAGATGACACCACCCTTATGGCAAAAAGTGAAGAGAAACTAAAAAGCCTCTTGATGAAAATGAAAGAGGAGAGTGAAAAAGCTGGCTTAAAGCTCAACATTCAGAAAACGAAGATCATGGCATCTGGTCCCATCACTTCCTGGCAAATAGATGGGGAAACACTGCAAACAGTGAGAGATGTTATTTTTTGGGCTCCAGAATCACTGCAGATGGTGACTGCAGCCATGAAATTAAAAGATGCTTGTTCCTTGGAAGAAAAGCTATGACCAACCTAGAAAGCATATTAAAAAGCAGAGACATTACTTTACCAACATAGGTCCGTCTAGTAAAAGCTATGGTTTTTCCAGTAGTCACGTATGGATGTGACAGTTGGACTATAAAGAAAGCTGAGTACTGAAGAATTGATGCTTTTGAACTGTGGTATTGGAGGAGACTCTTGAGAGTCCCTTGGACTGCAAGGAGATCCAACCAGTCCATCCTAAAGGAAATCAGTCCTGAATATTCATGGGAAGGACTGATGCTGAAGCTCAAAACTCCAATACTCTGGCCACCTGATGTGAAGAACTGACTCACTGAAAGACTCTGATGCTAGGAAAGACTGAAGGCAGGAGGAGAAGGGGATAAGAGAGGATAAGAGGGTTGAATGGCATCATCTACTCGATGGGCATGAGTCTGAGTAAGCTCTGGGAGCTGGCGATGGACAGGGAAGCCTGGCGTGCTGCAGTCCATGGGGTGGCAAAGAGTTGGACACGACTGAGTGACTGAACTGATATAAAAACACACAGGCATGTGCATAATGTTAGTCACTCAGTCTTGTCCAACTATTTGTGACCCCATAGGCTGTAGCCAGACAAGATCCTCCATCCATGGGATTCTCCCGGCAAGAGCATTGGAGTGACTTGCCATGCCTTCCTCCAGGGGAGTCTCCCCGACTCAGGGATCAAACTCAGGACTCCTGCACTGCAGGCAGATTCTTTACTGTCTTCTTTAGCATCAGTCTGCTTCGGCATCAGATTTGCTTCAGCATTAGATCTGCTTCAGCATAGTCCTTCCCATGAATATTTTGAAAGCCCAGGCATATGCATATACAAACATATAAGATTATGCTAGTAGTGATGTAGGAATAAAAATTAAAAACTATATTGTACTCTCCAAAATCCATCATTTGGTTAGAAATATGAAAATTATTTACATTTTAGAATGCAAGACCATTCATATAAATACATATGTTGCATACACATATCTTCATATACCTAAGATATATATATACACACACATACAGATATGTATATATACTTCAGATCTCTCCACTTATGATACAAAGTAGTGACCAATGCCTTAGAAGAATAACGTGCCAATGGGGCATCAGAAGAAAACACAACTTCAGCTCCTACCTCCTGCTCACCTCATGAGACAGTATTGTTCCCCTAAGGATTTAAGCATTAGGAAAACTCTGAGCTGTAGTAATGCTGGCATAAAGCGCTTGCGGAAAGATGGGTGAAAGTATGAATGAGCACCAATTCTGAAGAGAAGGTTCCCTGGGATATGAAATAAACTGTGAAGGCAAAGGCTCAGAAGACTAGAAGGCCACAGGAGATGCTAACTGCCAACAGCCCGTACATCAAGAAACCTGCCAAACCTCAAAGCCCCACTCTGCATCCATAGATCGTCAAAGAATGGAAGAAAATGGTCCTGACACATTTCATTTTGTGTATCACTGATTGTCACACAATCCTGTGCAAAGAATATTAATCAACTGGAACCAAAATTAACCAAGAGAAAGACAATTTTTAAAATATACATCACCAATGTTTCTTTTTATTTTAAGAAAACAGCTGAAAAGAAGATCCATGGATATAACTATTTACAAACACATATGCACATGTTCACATATCTACTTTCCTGGAGATTTCTGGAGATGTGCCAAACTCCTCTCAGACTCCTCGTTTGTCTAACATTATAACCCACTCCTGCAAGGGCTGAATTGATATTTTCCTAAATGTACTACTTCTAAGTCCACTGCTGACATCCTGAAATGTATGAATAGTTGAGAGAGAGAAGAAATAGTGCTTCAGAGATGTAAGGGGGACCCTGGGCTCTGGGAAGATTCCTAAGTTACCACAGAAAAAGTTGTGAGTGATGATGGATATAAATACAGAAGATGGGAGTTCAGGTTACAAGGATTCTGTCTTTCGAGACATGGGTCATCCCCACTGAAGTCTTTCCACCCAGCCTGTTCACGACGGTACATTCTGGTTAGTCAGAGGCTGTGTGAAGTGGCTCAAGTTACCAAAGCCCCAGGATTTCCCACGTTCTGTCTGCTGGACAGGAAGATCGTATTCTGAGTGATGGAAGGAAAACCTGAGGAAATAGACTAAAAATGGTAAGCGGGGGTTGACAGAAGATTGAGATGAACAGCCTGCACTGGTTAGAAGCTGCACAGACCCAGCAAAGGCTGTGATGTTAAAAACAGGAAATTAGAGTCAGCGTTGGGGGGTGACTCTGTTCCAAGAAGAGCAGACGTATAAATTAAGCTGCCAAGGCAGACATCAGAGGCAAACAGTACAGGTGAGTTTTAGGAGACAAGTCAACACTTTAATGGGGGCAGCAGGGATTTAAGGCTACAGTGACAAAGCTAGGAGGCGGGGCGGCAAAACCGAGAGGTGACAGGCAGGGTGGCAAAACGCTGCTGCTGCTGACTTAACAGCATCTCCTCTGGACCACTGTGCCACCTAAGAGCAACTTGAGATGAGCAAGGTGCATTATTAGATAACAGATCACTGGTTTATTAAAAAAGGCAGTGAGTGGAGGAACTCGATCTCTCACTGGAAGAGTCTTCAAAGTTATGCTATAAAGGCTGAGCTGTTCTTTTTCAGCTGCTCGTGAAATGCGTGAAACTTGCATTTTCTTTACCAAATGAATCCATCCTAAACCTGCCTCTCTGTCTCCATTATCTCCTAACTCAATGGCTTTCTCCTACGGCCACATTATAAATAACAAAGGTCATGAAATCATCCCAATTCCTGGCTCACAGAAGTTTGGATGTGTGTCCAAGCAAATTAATTTTACAGCCAGCAAGAGACAGAACCTTCCTCCTACCCAAGCCTCTCTGCTCAGAGGTGGGTTTGCACAGGACCTGCTGTTTTATGGTCTATGCTTGGCTGGGGTCCGAGGTCCTCATCCCACGTTGGCATAAGTTCTTGACCGTTTCCACCACTGATCAGGTCAATTTCAAGAGAGAGACCCTTGAACCTGAAACGATCATCATTAATGGTCCAGCTAAGTGGTTCCTATTAGAAAGGAAGCCATTTAGACTGAAATAACTTAGAAGTCAGGGCTTCCCAGGTGGCCCAGTGGTAAAAAATCAGCCTGCCAATGTAGGAGACAAAGGTTCGATCCCTGGGTTAGGAAGATCCCTTGGAGAAGGAAATGGCAAGCCACTCCAGTATTCTTGCCTGGAGGATTCCATGGACAGAGGAGCCTGGTGGGCTACAGACCACGGGGCTGTAAAAAGTTGAACACAACTGAGCAACTGAACAGACGCAGCGTGCAGAACAATCTCATGCAGCATGTGGGGAAATTCCACCCTGTGCCTCTTTGGGATCTCCTGCTTTTCCAAGAAAGTGAAGCTTTTTCAGTGTTTTCTTCCTCCATACTATTTTTAAGAAAGCACTCAAACTTTTCTTTAAAATGCATGTATGTGAATCCAAGGGAAATATAACATTGTCCAAAGGTATAGAAAGTTAATTAGCAGAGGAATTTATGAAGATGAATCAGAGGGATTTTCATTCTGTTGAACATCTTTTGAAATTTCCTATACAGTTATAGGCTATAAGCTCCTTGAGAGCAAGGAGTATGTCGTAAGAATCACTATGTACCCAGAACTTAAGAGTGTCTGGCCCAGAGCAGGCATCCTCAGGTATGTGTAGTATAAATAACTGGGAAAAAGTGACAATACTTTCTATCAGCCTAACATAAATGACCACTAAATTCTGGGAAAATTTTAAACACTTTAACATCACACGTCTAAATGCTGAATCACTTTCTGTTCTAGATATGAAACACCTGAAGTAAATTATATGCATATTTGGAATGCAATTTATTTTCAACGCGCAACCTTTATCCCAACCCATTTCCATCTTTATTAGGAATAAAGAAGCTAAGTGATACCATCCTTTTCTCAAACAGGCACGAAAACATTTGGAACTAATCGCATTTCACAGGAAAGTCATGAAGAGCAAGCATGACCACATTAGGTGTGTACAGGTGTACACGTGCACAGAAATCTCTCATTTTTCAGCCCTGGGAGCGCGAAATGGAGAGGAGGAGGGCGGGAAGAGGAAGAGAGAGACTACCCGTCTTCAGGTTTCTCTGTGTATTAGATTCCTAATTTTCCCCACGTCTTTCAGCTTCGTCAGAATTACTTCTCCAGATTAAGATCTGGCAGAAGCACACCCAGGCTGAGATCCATCACTGTCCTCATCACTGGAGAAGGCTGGCCTTCATGTCCCATGGCAGAAGTGGCCGGTGATCCTCCACAAAAAGCAAGGATCCCTTGCCTGCTAAGGAATCGGCCCAATACAGTTTTTCGCACCGGAGATGTCACCCAGTGTCGCCACCAAGCTCACAGCCTTCACCCTCTGTCACAGCCCTGCCTCAGACCTGGGCTCCCAGCCCGCCGCGCCTGTCTCAGAGTCAAGGCTCTGTTTCCTCAGGACGACGCCTCTCAACTCCATGCTTACTTCTGATGGAGGATGGGTTTCGCAGCTGCTGCACAAGGGGAACAGGAACAGTGCGTGGAACGACGATCGTGAAGGGCTGATGGGAAGTGCTTGAAGATGGAAAGCACAGTTCAGAGCCTTGGAGACCGGTATGGAGGTGTGGGGCCTTGAAACTGCCCACTTCATGCACCTGGGGATGGCCCTGTAGAGTGTCCTCACGCACAAGGACACGGTGGGGCCTCTGGATCCTCCTGGTTGTGGAAGACGCCCCTTTGCCTCACATCTTTGACTTCACCGTCTGGAACTGGAGGCTCAGGGAGCAGGGAAAACAGGGAACTCCAGGGGCCAACTTGATCTGCCCTTGTTTTTCTTTTTGTCTTGGTCACTGGAGGGAGAGTGACACTCTGCAGGCCAGAACCTACAACTGTGCTACTAGGTCCTAGGAAGGATGCTCCAATTTCGACCCCCACTGGCTCAGGAGTCCTGCTCCCAATGCCCACAGATCAGTTATTTACTTCCAGGCCAGTGACTTCAGACTCTAAAATACCTTCCTGTATTTGTGTTCAAGACTCTCTGTTTCTGGGGGACAAAAAATTACATTTTTCAGGCTGCCAAACTTGGCTAATGTCCATACTTGATATATACAAACAATGCTCTAACACTTCACATGAGACAACTTTTCCCCCCAAACGGCTTGATTTTCAGGGGCCCATTCCTCGGAGTTTCAAAGAAACACATCTAACACAGAACTACATTCTGAAGACATTCTGCATCACCACACCTGGGTGGCTTTCTGCAGTCGCTGTTTGGAGGGGACAGCTGGCTACAAACCGGCAAAGAGTCAATTGATTTCACCATTTGGTTTTTTGACTTTGTCTAACAGGCAATTTCTGAACATCATAAAAGCCTTCTTAATTTGGCTCCGTATTGTGTAAAGCAGCTGTCCTTGGTTACTAAACTGATTAGTAAGTGGTTTATATTATTCTAATAGTTGCCATCGTAATTGCAAAAAAAAAAAAAAGAAGAAAAATAGTCGAATGAATAAGGCTGCAAAATAAGGCTGCTCTGCCCAGTACTGGGGGCGGCAGGATGTCGCCTTTGGGAAGGAGTCGGGTCTATAGCCTGGGCTTTGCTGCAAAGACCCACCTTCCAAAGACCCTGTTCCAAACACCGATCAATGCTATGCTGTTAAAAAATGAATGTTCCCTGTTCAGTAGCTTTCTTAAGAAAGATGATGGAAGGCAGGGTGGAAACCAAAGGCAGTTCCCAGAGATGCTGTAACCACCTGGACTCCTCACCTGGATCTGAAATGCACCAGACCCTTTAAACTGGGTCCACATCCTGCTATGATGCTCAGCCATCTGGTGATCTGTCAAGTATGGACAAAACATGCCCCACCCCCTTCAGTCTGCACAAGCTGAGCTCTTCCTTGAAAGTCAATTTCCTCAGTAAGAGGCATAATAATTTCCATGAAAGACATCCCTGTCATCAGAGTCTCTCTCTCAGCCTGCTGGGTTCTACATACTCAGAGTAAGACCTCCTAAAAGACAGTACTGGAAAGGCCCTTCAGAGACAGACAGCACCACCATTCTTTCCCAAATGAAAAGCTCAAGGCAGCAAGGAAAGACGAACCTCTCAGCACTGGGAACGTTTTCTTCATCACACTCACTGAAATTTGTAATTTATATGGATTTTTGTGCCTATCTGCCTAGTGCCTACTTTCCTGCCTCCTTGATTTGACCATCAGCTCCTTGAGAGCACAGAGCAGCTTTGCTTTTGCTGATTCCTGTTTCCCTGGCAAAGCATGGAGTCCGGCACTTAGTAGGACTTCAAATATTTAACAAGGAAGGGAGGGAAGAGAGAATTGGAGGGGAGCCAAAGAAGAAAGAAATGGGCCCCACGGTAGAAAATGCTACCTCCTGGCTGGCATTCTTCTAGAATTTGCCTAATTCCTTTCACGTGAACAGCCCAGACCTACAAACATGCAAACATCTTACATGGGTTTATATTCAGAAGCCCACAGAGAGGGGCCGGGCTCAGAAAATACTAAGATAGGTCTTAAAATTTTATTTCGACCATGTAATTGGAGCCATCAAGGGAGAAATTGGTTTTCTATGCCTGGAAATTGGTGCGAATTTTATTATTTCTGAATTTGCAAAAATAGCATTGAGTTGAAAAGTCCAATTGTGTTAACTTCACAACTTCCCCAGCCAGGTCTGGGTCTACAGTGGTGATTTCTGTCCCCAACAGCAACATGCCTTGGCAGCTAAGGCACAGAAACCATATAGACTCTGAGCTCATTTACAGGCAGCATGGCTACCTGCAAGCTCACGACAGTTCTGCAGATGGACACGCTTTAAAAGCTGTTGATTCGAGAGGCACTGGTTGGCTGATCTGTGCAGTTTTTGAACTGCACCTGCAGTAATTTTGCATTTCAAGGACTGCAGGCTTCAGAAGGAGCACCAGTGAAGGATCTGTAAGAGCCTCAGCACTCTCTCTAGAGCTGCTCCGGCGCTGGCTACAGCTCTTGTCCTTTCCCAGAGGGTAATCTAGGAAATCAAGAGCCCACCCACCAGAGCGGATGGAGGCCCTGGTGGGGTAGAGGGGGGTGAGGATGCTGGAGGATGAACTGAGAGGCCCCAGATGCAGGAAGAGTGAAAACACAGCCTCTTCCCATCTCCCTGCTGAATGGAGCTTTCCCACTTGTTTTTGGTTTTTTGAACAGTGGAAGCTGGTTCTTGGAGGTGGGTCTTTGGTGATGCTTAAGATCAGCAGGAACATCAATCACAAAGACTGTGGGGGCTGAGAGTGTTTCAGAACATGGTAAAGGATGTCTGAAGCCTGACTTGCTCCTGGTAAATCTCCTCTTATTCAAAATGATGAAATCCTGTTAGAACATGGAGAATCTAGAGCAAAACTCAGCAAAGCTTTTCTTCTCAAAGGGAGGAGGAGCACAGGGAAAGAGGACAGCCTGGCCCATTGAGAAATCTTGCTCCCTGGCACTGATAAACAGGCATCCTTTCCTTCATCAGAGCGTACATGAACAACTAAGTACACAAACACTCTCTCTGCAACGGCTTACACTTCTAGGTACAGAAGCTTCACTAACTCAGTACTCCCTGTACCTGGCAAGAGTGCCTGACATACACAGGCTCAAAGGTTGTCTGTGACTTGCACCAACCTCTCCCTTGGCCTGTGCATTCAGCACCATACCTGGTCCGACCAAAGCTGGCGTGATCGGGAAAATTTGCTGCTGGCGAATCACAGCATAAAAAAAGGAAGGAAATTGACCAGGGAGTAGCCCACAACTTGGAGAAGGTGATGGCACTCCACTCCAGTGTTCTTGCCTGGAAAATCCTATGGATGGAGGAGCCTGGTGGACTGCAGTCCATGGGGTCGCGAAGAGTCCAACATGACTTTGCTCCGGCGCTGGCTACAGCTCTTGTCCTTTCCCAGAGGGTAATCTAGGAAATCAAGAGCCCACCCACCAGAGCGGATGGAGGCCCTGGTGGGGTAGAGGGGGGTGAGGATGCTGGAGGATGAACTGAGAGGCCCCAGATGCAGGAAGAGTGAAAACACAGCCTCTTCCCATCTCCCTGCTGAATGGAGCTTTCCCACTTGTTTTTGGTTTTTTGAACAGTGGAAGCTGGTTCTTGGAGGTGGGTCTTTGGTGATGCTTAAGATCAGCAGGAACATCAATCACAAAGACTGTGGGGGCTGAGAGTGTTTCAGAACATGGTAAAGGATGTCTGAAGCCTGACTTGCTCCTGGTAAATCTCCTCTTATTCAAAATGATGAAATCCTGTTAGAACATGGAGAATCTAGAGCAAAACTCAGCAAAGCTTTTCTTCTCAAAGGGAGGAGGAGCACAGGGAAAGAGGACAGCCTGGCCCATTGAGAAATCTTGCTCCCTGGCACTGATAAACAGGCATCCTTTCCTTCATCAGAGCGTACATGAACAACTAAGTACACAAACACTCTCTCTGCAACGGCTTACACTTCTAGGTACAGAAGCTTCACTAACTCAGTACTCCCTGTACCTGGCAAGAGTGCCTGACATACACAGGCTCAAAGGTTGTCTGTGACTTGCACCAACCTCTCCCTTGGCCTGTGCATTCAGCACCATACCTGGTCCGACCAAAGCCGGCGTGATCGGGAAAATTTGCTGCTGGCGAATCACAGCATAAAAAAAGGAAGGAAATTGACCAGGGAGTAGCCCACAACTTGGAGAAGGTGATGGCACTCCACTCCAGTGTTCTTGCCTGGAAAATCCTATGGATGGAGGAGCCTGGTGGACTGCAGTCCATGGGGTCGCGAAGAGTCCAACATGACTTCACTTTCACTTTCCACTTTCATGCCTTGGAGAAGGAAATGGCAACCCACTCCAGTGTTTTTGCCTGGAGAATCCCAAGGACTGGGGAGCCTGGTGGGCTGCTGTCTATGGGGTCACACAGAGTCGGACACGACTGAAGCGACTTAACAGCAGCAGCAGCAGCCCACGACTATAGGCAACTATCAAAGCGCATTAAATTCCACTGTATGTAAATAATACCTTAATGAACAAAAGGAGGGGCTTCCCTGGTGGCTCAGAGGTTAAAGCGTCTGCCTCCAATGCTGGAGACCTGGGTTTGATCCCTGAGTTGGGAAGATCCCCTGGAGAAGGAAATGGTAACCCACTCCAGTATTCTTGCTTGGTAGCCCAGTGGTTGGGAATCCACTTGCCAGTGCAGGGGACGTGGGTTGGATCTCTGGTTCAGGAAGATCTCACATGCCGTGGAGCAACTGGGCCTGTGAGACACAGGTACTGAGCCTGTGCTCTAGAGCCTGGGCGCCGCAACTACTGAAGCCCATGCCGTCTAGAGCCCATGCTCTGCAAGAAGAGACCAGGCCACAACTAGAGAAAGCCCACATGCTGCACAAAGACCCAGCCCAAAATAAAAGCAATGTTTAAACAAAATTAAAATGGAGGAGAAAACCCCAACACCCCAAGTAAGCAGCACTGTCAGGATTTGAACCCAGATATCCTCTTTGATCTTTATCAAGGGAGGCTGAAGCAGTTTTCATGCCCCTCTTAGCCACTGGCATTTCTTCTATGAAAAGCCAACTTGAATCTCTTGCCCGTTTTGTTATTGGGGTTTTGGATTTTTCAGATATAACTTATGGGAGATTTTAAAATATTAAAATATATTAACTTTGTCAATAAAAAGAACCTCCGGATTTATAATACAAACATGACATTTCTGACCACAACATTTCTCTTGAAATTTATAGAATAAGTTATTAATGGTTAGACTATGTGAGGGGGAACCATAAATTTGATTGGTGTTATAATAGAATTTTTTTCTCTTAAACAATTTTTTAAAAACGTTATGAAAGGGTCTGTGAAGAAAGTGCTTGTCACCAGCTTTCATAAGAAATTATGGATGCTGTCCTGAATCAAAAGAAATTTCCTAGCTTGCTCGGAGGGAGCTGGTTGACAGCAACCGTTCCTCAAGAAAGACGGAAGGAGGTCAACTAACCTGACTTTTAGGAAGCATGTCTATTGAACTTTCCCAGCTCGGTTTACTGCACTATCTTATCAGACCCTCATAAATATGCCTGTTCAAGTTTACTCAAGGTATCTCAAATTTCAGGGTTACCAAAAACAAAGAAAGAACCAGAAAAACAGACGTCGGGGCTCTCAAACCTTCATTAATCCAGGGAGAAGGAAGGTGTCAAGGTTTCGATGCTGCTGCTGTGGCACATCCTTTTTATTAAAGAATCACGAGTCCCCATCTAGCATCGGCCTCATTTATGTATCTGGTCAACCAGAGGGTGGCCTGGGCACGCGCCTTGAGATGCTCTGTCTGAGCACCTCCACTCACCTTTCCTGATAAAGTCACCCTTGGAGACTGGCAGGGGACAGGCTCCTCCGTCCTCATTTCACAGAGAGTGCAGAGCAGTTAAGTGACTTGGGAAAGGCCAAACAACCAGTCGCTGGTCAGGACCAAAATAGATCAGGTTTGCTGACCTCCCTGTCCCCTGCTCAAGCGACGCAAGGACAAGACAAGTGACTCCTGAGCTACACACCAACACGACAGGCGTTGAATCGTCTCTTCCTTGAACAGACCGAGCTGAGGCATGGAGCCGGCTTAACGCTGCTCTTGGTACATAGACATAAGAGGCTGTGGAACTGCTGGGGGAAACCCAGGGCCAAGAATCCCAAAAAAGGGTAACTTTCACTTTCCCACTGGCTAGCTTTAACCTTATGCAAAAATCGGGGGCTGCTATGGCTCAGTTTTTCTCTCTGTGAAATGGGGGACACTCGAATACACCAGTCTTGTAACAGAAGTGTGTTATTCAGGAATGCTGCGACAGAAAGCTTTGGGGATGCAAGAGATGAACGTGGTTTGGGGGTGGGCATGACATGGTGATAATAAACAAGAGAAGACAAATCGTGAAAACATTACACTGCACCTTTGATTAAGACTGAGAACAGGAATAGGGAAGCAGCGCACACTTAAATGGGGCTCACCTTTACAATGGGGCTGTGCGCCCTCAGTTTGGGCACTACTAAAAACCAGTCCCTTTACTGGGCACATTGGGCTTGACATGGGGCCTAATTTCTTTCACAGACATGTTTACACTTCTCCAAAACCACACACAAGAGTTTTTAATTACTATTTGTAGAGCATCAAGACAATTAAATGCTTGTGATTACCCTTTTGTTTTTTAAAAACATAGAACCAGAGTAGTAAACATTTCTTCACAGCCATTAGAGCAAAATGCCTTTTGAAGCAGAATGCTCTGAATACATTCTGCCTTATAAAAAATGTATAAAAGGATAGCACAGAAAAAGGCTGTGAGGCGTGACATGGCCCGATCATGTTGTGCATGCATGAGTTAGCCGGGACAAGATCAGAACCAAAGCTGAGATTAAGCCTACCCACCCGGAGCCCAGGGCTGGGAGCTCCAGCATCACACAGCTTGGGGTCAATGGTGGGGCCACTCCAAGGTACCCTTTTCTGGAGACTCATCTAGTTTAAAAGTTATGTATCACCCAGAATGGAGACTCTGTTCCCCATTTTAATGTGAACAGGGGTCATGTTCCTGTCACGATCCCATCACATCCACAGTCTTTGTTTCGACCATGAATGTTAAAGAGTTAACCATAAACCCCCAATAGGTCATATGGCATGACCTCAAATGACATCCACGTCTCAAGGCAGTCTCCAGAGAACTCACAGGCAGTAAGTAATACGAAATCCAGGGAAAGGCCAAGACCCCCTTGGGCACTGCTGTCTCTGGAGAACCACTGGTCTCTGGGAACGATGCCTGGCCCATTTCCACAGTGCTTTGCACTCTTAGAACATTTTGACTTCTGTGACATCATCATACCCACTTGGCAAATGAAAGCAACTTGGGCAACTCTCAAGCCACATGGCTATAGATGTCAGCATTCAAGGCAGGTCTTTTAAACCAGCACACTTCGCATTCAGAAAAAATCTCTTAATGGTCTTAATATAAAGAGGTGAATGGAGAGATGATACAAAGGAATAAATTGGGTTACAGGGACTTTATCACTGGTTGTAGGGCTTCCCAGGTGCTGTAGCGATAAAGAATCTGTCTGCCAATGGTGCAGGAAACTCGGGTTCAATCCCTGGGTCAGGAAGATCCCCCGGAGAGGGGCATGGCAACTCACTCCAGTATTCTTGCCTGGAGAATTCCATGGACAAAGGAGCCTGGGGCGGGAGCTACAGTCCATGGGGTTGCAAGGAGTCAGACATGACTGACTGACTAAGCGCAAACACATCACTGCTTGTCAAAATGATTCAGAAATCACACCTCACCGGATGTGGAAGAAGAAGCATGGCTTAGTGGGTTGAACCTGGAGTCTTGAGCCAGACCACCCAGATTTAAGGCCACGTTCTGCCATTACTAGCTGTGTGATCCTGGACAAGTTCCTCATTTCTCTGGGCCTGCGTTCTTTATCTTTAAAATGACAGTGATAATAGAACCTTACCAAGTCAAATAAAATAACTTTGTAAAGCATTCAGAATAACATCTGCCATATAATAAGTGCTGTATATGTGTTTGTTCAATTAATCATTCTACTATGATGTTGCATGTTCTTCTCCAACCAGAACAAACAACTTGTTGATGAGTTTTTAATACAGAAACATCTCCTCCCTGGTATCCTGTTAAAAGTTTCCTTGGACTCTTCCCAATGCCTTTTTGGATCAAGTGACCGGCAGGAACATGGGGCCTCTGTCATCAATTTTTAAAAGCAAACGCACCAAGACTCAGCATTCAACCTGTTCCCCAGACTTGCCAGGGTTGCTCTTCTTCCCACGCAGCTCAGAAAACCACTGACAAATTTTATCAAATAATGACACGGGTGGATCCAAGAAAGATACTTTTTCCACCAAAATGGGCACCACACTCCCCTGCTGGGCTGGTGCATTGTGGCTCAAAATCTGCAAACCCTGCTCGTCAGTCTGGTTATGAACCCTTAAGCCTCGAGGCCTCATGCATATGGTATGTATGTGAGTAAACAGAGGCTCCTCACTGACAAGCCTAACAGACTCATCAGAGGAAGTGTTGCCTCTTAAAAACTATCAGGCCTTGAAAAGTCAGTCAAAGAACACAGCACCGAGAAGCATCTGCTGAGGAGGAGACTGGCTGTTTACTGCCAGTTAAATTTGCATCCAGGCTGATTCTTTGATCTTCTGAAGGATGATCTATAAATTTCTGTGGTCTCCAGTTCTTGTAGAGAAGCAATTCAAACACATTATCGTAGAGACTTCAATTAAAAGGATTTTACATGAGAAATGACTAACATCATCCTGTAGGATCATGGACATTTGAAACATACTTTTTTTTTTTTTGCTGCATTTATCTTTTGGAAACTAGGATATACAAGCACTGTGCCGGCTTCTATGGGGAAAAAGGTCCTTCCTGCTATCTTCATACAACAACTGTCAGAGCACAAATGTCAGGTATATTTCAAAGGAGGGTGGTCTAAGAAGTGGAAACTCAACCTACTTTTCACTCCATGAGGGTGAAGACTTCCATAAAACTGCTCCCTATGAAAATCCTATTTTTAATCCTACTGATAGCACCAAACTGGATAAACAGTGCTGAGGCGCTAACTTGAATCTACCTATATTTTCATCATGAATTTCTGGATTTTTGTTTCTTAGGTCTATTGTTTTTTCCTCTGGAGCTCAGTCGAGTGTCAGCTCTGACTTTCTGAGTAGCTTTGAGTAATGGGATCAGCTAACATTCTGTACATGAAGAAATTCCATATCATTTGCTTCTCTAAAAATACTGCTGCCTGCCACCGGAGCCAATCAACAGTGATGAATAGCTGAAGGGACATGTAGGTCTCTAAATGCACTTCCTATCTGACAGCCCTTCAGCAGATATGGAGAATGGGTCCCTGTAACTCACACACCCAGCTCCCTCCTCCAGCAAGCCAGCCCTTTCTCTGGAGCATGTATTCTTAACAACCCAATACGTCCCCCATCCCTCTTTACAACATCCAACAGAAAGCTGTTCAGCGCCTACAGTGTCTGGTTCTCGGCAACTGCTGGGCTAGAAATAAAAAGCTGAATAAGGCATATGTCCTTTTTTTTTCTTAGTCATGCCATGGGCATGCAGGATCTTAGTTTTCAGACCAGGGATTGAACGGGCACCTTCTGCAGTGGAAGCGTGGAGTCTCTTAACCACTGGACGGGCAGGGAAATTCCAATGGGTCCTTTTAACCCATTAAAACTCGGTTAGGAGGCGGCTTCTGACTCTCTCTGAATTAATGTTACAGTCTGAAAAAACCTGAGTTTGTGTGCTCTAGACACATCTCATTGCTGAAGTTCACTGACCTCCAGAACAATCTGCGACACAGATCTCCATACATCGACGGAGGGCCAAAGGTGTGTTTAATTGGACTCTTCACTCCAAAACATTTCTGAAGCCTCTACTCCATGCCAGAAGGTACAGGCTATCTGTCGGGAACCTACTGGTGATATAAAATGGGCAACAATACATAAGGTCGTTTACCCAGTAATCTGATGACCTTAAATCAAAAACCAAACAGAATTTTGATGCAGGTGGCTATATGTTTTGGCTAAGCAGAACTGAAAAGTCCCAAGATGACTGCATTTTCTGCTGTGGGTGTTCAGACTAGGAAATGATCTTTTCAAGTCACAAGACAGAAAGGGCCTTTGCTCACCTGTGACAACTAGACAGTTCCTTAATAAGGCCCTTGGCTTTTTCAAAACCCACCACCATCATCCACTCGCTCGACTTCACACACAGGGCAGAGCAGCATGCCATCCGTGTGTCTGACCTGCGAGTCCTCTGCTGACGGTCAGTCAGTAACACTGTCAAGGTCTCCAAGTCTCCCTGGGGCCCTCTCTTGCTAACTTCTACTCCTGCACATCTAGCTGCTGGAATGCTTCTGAGCTCAGTCCGTGGACCTCGTCTCCTCTCTGTCTCTGCTCATCCTCAGATGCTCCCATTCGTTCTCAGCACTTTAAATATCATTCCAGAAATGATTTTTTTTTTGGAGATGCCAATCTAGGAAGTCTCTCATATGGTTTATGCTATTTTGCGCTGACTAAACCTGTTGCAATTTAATCTTTATGACACTCACTCCAACTCCCCCCTCAAATAAATGTAACTGTTTCAGCCAAAAAAAAAAAAGTTCAATATGATGAAAACTAACTTTATATCTTTTGCCTTCACCTCTCTCCTGAGGTCCTGAGTTCCTGATTCATATATTTAATTCCCTACTTTAATATTTGGGTGGCTGTTAGGCATTTCAAATTTATGATGATTAAACATACTATTGTATTTTAATGCCGAATGGGGAAACTGATAAGTTTTTAAAGTCAACAAACCAAAGGGAATGAGGAGAATTTAAATGGTCTCGTTCTGGGGAAAGCACAAGCTATTAGGTGATGGGTAAAATGTCAACTCATCTTTATTTATGGGCAATTCCAAAGGTATTCTGTCCCCTCATGAAAAAGAGTAGCAGTGAATCATGTTTTTAAACAGACCCAATGACACAGAGGGCTTTCCTTGGTGGCTCAGTTGTAAAGAACCCAGTTGTAAAGATGGGGGTGGGATCCCTGAGTTGGGAAGATCCCCTGGAGAAGGAAACAACGACCATTCCAGTATTCTCGCCTGGGAAATCCCATGGACAGAGGAGCTTGGTGGTCTACAGTACATGGGGTTGCAAAGAGAGTCAGACACAACTCAGTGACTAGACAACAAGACTATGGCTAATAAGAGTGTCGGTTTCCAGTAGCCGCCGAGTGACTTGTGCAAATACAAACCTGGTGTTATGGAAAGATTTGATACAATATCAAACACTGTCAAATTGTCTTCAACATGCTACAGAATTACTGATAATATTATGTTTTTTCATTAACTTCGCTTACTATCCATTTTATCCTGATATTTTACAGAAGTACCATTGGCCTACACAATGCTTGTGGACACTAAACTAGGATTTTTAATATTCAACACATTTTTGAAGGTTGTTTTGATCATCGCATTCTTGTGCTAAGTCACTCTAGTCATGTCCAACTCTCTGCGACTCCATGGATCGTAGCCCCGCAGGCTCCTCAGTCCATGGGATTCTCCAGGCAGCTGGAGGAGGTAGCCCCGTGTTCCCACCAGGTTTTATCATTATTCACTCTCATTTATTGTTTTTACTCTCAATATTTTCTATGCACCAGGCCCCTCACTAGGCACTAGGGCTAGAAAGACAAATGAGAAATGGGGAATCCTTAATTGAGCTATTACATCACATTTAAAAAAATTAAGCGGGAGAAATAGGGAGGAACGTGATAATCGGAGCATAGAGGCACTTCCCAGAACTGGATTTGCTATGAGCTGTTTTTGGCCAATTACTGTTTTAATTGAGCCATCTATAATTCTTTCCACTTATATTTTCAGTCTAGAGGAAACCAGACAAAAGGTGTTATACGTGGAGGCAGAAGCTGACATTGTTTTCTGACAGCAGAGATTCCCTGATGACCACCAGATCATAAAAAGAAAGAAGAAATCAAGAAGTGATGCCCCTGGAAAATGGCACCTGTCAAATCCAGAACCTGACTTCAGCTCTAATGTTCCTGGGCTGGCTGCATGGAGGGGACACACCAGGACCCTGATGCGGGCGATTCTGCACAATGAGAGTCGGCTGGGGATCCAGGTCAAGGCAGACCATTATGTTCAAAAGGGCATTCTCAAGACTCCAGCTCCACCTTTTGTTTCTGGTTTAAAGAATCCCTGCTTCTACCCATCACATATACGATGAATAAACCAGGTCGACACACAAAGAGTCGGACACAACTGAATGACTAACACTTTGAAACAAGGTCCTACTTTACATCACAGGGAACTATATTCAATATCCTGTGACAAGCCATAATGGAAAAGATTAGGAAAAAGAAAAAAATACACATGTGTGTGTCTGTGTATGTATGTATAACTGAGTGACTTTGCTGTATAGAAAAAACTAACATTGTAGATCATCTGTGTGTGTGTGTGTGTGTGTGAGATCAGTTGCTAAGTCCTATTCAACTCCTTGTGACCCCATGGACTGTAGCCTGCTAGGTTCCTCTGTCCATGGGATTTTTTTCAGGCAAGGATACTGGAATGGGTTGCCATTTACTTCGCCCAGGATCTTCTGGACTTAGGGATCAAACCTGTGTCTCCTGTGTCTCCTGAATTGGCAGGTGGATTCTTTACCACTGTGGCGCCACTTGGGAAGCCCAGATCAACTATATGTCAATAAAATTAAAAAAAAAAAAAGAATTCCTGCTTCCGATACAGAACACTTACAACACATAAACACATTACCCTGCTTCTGTCTTTCACGTCTATATACAGACCCACCTATGGAAGGCCGTGTCTCCTGCCACGGCTTCCTCCCCGCTCCATCCCCAGCATAAATCTAATTACTGAGGAAAGTGCACTGGATGCTACCATGACCTTTTCATCTGATACACGTCGGTATTCCCTTAACAGCCAATTAGTGACAGCATCAGGAGCGTGGATCCCATCATCGTCGGGGCCTCCAATTCCCCACGCACCGCCTAGTGGTGATGATTATATTAATAGTCATGATGATGCGGATGACGCTCTTCTCACTGAATTTAAAACACAAAAGGGCCACCGTAACAGTGAGTGGAACAGAACCTTCTGTTTTCCTTCTGGAAACATTTCTCAAGACATATAAAGCAGTGCTCTTATTACCTTGACAAGAAGCATGAGGGCCTAAATTGAGGTTCCAATGCAGGTGAAAATCATCTCTATTTTGGAATAGGAAGGTATTGATCATCTCTATTTTGGAATAGGAAGGTACTGATCTAATGAGCAATTGAAACTTGCATGTCCCTGTTCACTGGCTTTCCAAATGTGGGTGCAAGAAAAGTGTTCCTGTGGTGGGAGCAGAGGCTTCAGATATGGACCACACACGCCGAAATGCAATGCTTTTACTATTGTGACCCAGTCAACTACCTTCCGTCATGATTTCATATTTACTCCTCTTATTTTCATCTATATGCCACTTTTGTTGTTGAAACTTTGCTTGTCTCCAAGATGCCGACAGAAGAACTGATTACTGCCATTGCTTTCCCCCCCAACAAATACTGCTGTCTGTAGCTGACTGCCACTTGAATGCTTTCTCCTTCAGTTCAGTTGCTCAGTCATGCCCGACTCTTTGCGAGCCCATGAACTGCAGCACGCCAGGCCTCCCTGTCCATCACCAACCCCGGGAGCTCACTCAAACTCCTTAAACAAACATAAAGGCAGCTCTCTGGCTATCCACCATAGCTACTTCTTCCTTGGCTTTTAAAAAGTGAAAAAAAAAAAAAGGCAGTAAATACAGTCCATGTTAAAACTTTCACTTCTATTACCTGTTGGAAAATTGATAAACAATTGTGTCAACTAACAGCTCTAGTCCTAATTCAAATGTGTGTGTAGATACAATTAGGGGGATAAACACACATACCATGAGTCTTATATGTGTATACACACACTTCACAAGAGCTATCAATTTAGACTCATCTTTCCTCACCTCCTGTAGTCTCTGAGTCTCTTTTCCTGGTTCATGACTGAATGCTTTCCACTCTCTGAGATACATCTTCAAGAAACGAAAAAGCTTACAATCCCCATGGCTGAGATGAAGAAGAATATGCAAGAACCTACAAAGTGAGATTTTCTTGAAAGGACATTAATACTTAATAAAAATGTGGCTTGAAGAAGAGTGTAAGCTCAGAATTCATGTGGATACGGGACATTTCTAAAATTTTTGCTATGATGTTTCATGTGTATTTAGAGGAGCAAACACGAAGGAGGCCCTTTTGAAAGCCAAAAATGGATACAAGAAACAAACAGGTAGGCAAACCTTTAACTGTGGAAGATTCTTCAAGAGATGGGCACACCAGACCACCTTACCTGCCTCCTGAGAAACCTGCGTGCAGGTCAGGAAGCGACAGCTAGAACTGGGCACGGAACACCAGACTGGTTCCAAATTGGAAAAGGAGTCCATCAAGGCTGCATATTGTCACCCTGCTTCTTTAACTTATATGCAGAGTACATCATGAGAAATGCTGGGCTGGAGGAAGCACAAGCTGGAATCAAGATTGCCAGGAGAAATATCAATAACCTCAGATATGCAGATGAAACTACCCTTACGGCAGAAAGTGAAGAGGAACTAAACAGCCTCTTGAGAGTGAAAGAGTTGGCTTAAAACTCAACATTCAGAAAACTAAGATCATGGCATCCAGTCCCATCACTTCATGACAAATAGATGGGGTAACAGTAGAAACAGTGAGAGACTTTATTTTCTTGGGCTCCAAAATCACTGCAGGTGGTGATTGCAGCCATGAAATTAAAAGAAATTTGACTCAGTTCTAATGAGATGGATGAAACTGGAGCCGATTATACAGAGTGAAGTAAGCCAGAAAGAAAAACACCAGTACAGTATACTGACATATATATATGGAATTTAGAAAGATAGTAATGATGACCCTGTAGGTGAGACAACAAGAGAGACACAGAGGTATAAAATGGACTTTGGCCTCTGGAGGAGAGGGAGAGTGGGATGATTTGGGAGAATGGCACTGAAACATGTATACTATCATATAAGAAATGAAGCGCCAGTTTATGTTTAATGCAGGATATAGGATGCTTGGGGCTGGTGTACAGGATGATCCGGAGAGATGGTGTGGGGTGGGAGGTGGGAGGGGGCTTTGGCATTGGGAGATTGTGTACACATGTGGCTGATTCATGTCAATGTATGGCAAAACCAATACAGTATTGTAAAGTAGAATAAAGTATTAAAAATAAATAAATAAATAATTTTAAAAAAATACAAAGAAAAAAAAAAGACACTTGCTCCTTGGAAGGAAAGCTATGACCAACCTAGACAGCATATTAAAATACAGAGACATTACTTTATCAACAAAGATAAGTCTAGTCAAAGCTATGGTTTTTCCAGTGGTCATGTATGCATGTGAGAGCTGGACTATAAAAAAAGTTGAGCACTGAAGAATTGATGCTTTTGAACTGTGGTGTTGGAGAAGACTCTCTGAGAGTCCCTTGGACTGCAAGGAGATCCAACTAGTCAATTCTAAAGGTGATCAGTCCTGAATATTCAATGGAAGGACTGATGCTGAAGCTGAAACTCCAATACTTTGGCCACCTGACGCTAAGAGCTGACACACTGGAAAAGATCCTGATGCTGGGAAAGATTGAAGGTGGGAGAGGAAGGGGATGACAGAGGATGAGATGGTTGGATGGCATCGCCAACGTGATAGACAGGAGTTTGAGTAGGCTCCGGGAGCTGGTGATGGACAGGGAAGCCTGTCGTGTTGCAGTCCATGGGGTCACAAAGAGTCAGAAATGACTCAGTGATTAAACTGAACTGACTTGAGACTTTTAACAAAGCTGCTCTGGCGATAGACCACACATTCTTTGTGTTTGCTGTGCCAACGTGATAGACAGGAGTTGAGTAGGCTCCGGGAGCTGGTGATGGACAGGGAAGCCTGTCGTGTTGCAGTCCATGGGGTCACAAAGAGTCAGAAATGACTCAGTGATTAAACTGAACTGACTTGAGACTTTTAACAAAGCTGCTCTGGCGATAGACCACACATTCTTTGTGTTTGCTGTACAAAAACCAAGCCTACCACACAGGTTGCACAGACTCTTCCTGTCAGAGCACAGGTATCTCCTACTCCAAATGTCTGATTAATGTTGTTATTGCTCAGTTGCTAAGTAGTGTCTGACTCTTTGCGACTCCACGGACTGCAGCATGCTAGGCTCCCCTGTCGTTAACTATATCCCCAAGCTGGCTGAAACTCAGGTCCATTGTGTTGGTGATGCTATCTAACCATCTCATCCTCTGTTGACCCCTTCTCCTCCTGCCTTCCCAATCTTTCCCAGCATCAGGGTCTTTTCCAGTGAGTCGGCTCCTTGAGGTGGTCGACAAAGGTCCATTTGATTATTCAAGTCCACCAAATTCATAAGATGCAAATTCTACTGCTTTGTATGAGAAATGGTTTCCTAAAATGTATCACTGTCTGAGGTATTGATTTGTTCTCAAAGTGCTTGTGGAAACACACTGAGTTCCGGTGTCTCCACCAGAAATCCAGGGCATTTTGCCTGCTTTACAGACACAGCCCAGGAAGATTTATTCCTACCATCTCCATCATTTTTCATCTGTAACCTCTATGACATAAGGCTAGTGAAAGACAGCACGCTTTCACATTAGGCAGACAAGCATTTAGATCCTCTCCAGGCCATAAACCAAGAACAGTTTCCCATTTAAAGGAAAATAAATCCTCTTTATAATTGAAAATAGCATTCCTTTACAACTCTGTTCAGCTTTGCTGGGAAGAAAAAACTTTATTTTATGAAGCAGATTTCACTGAATATGGAGAAATGGGAAACTAAGCTGCTGCTTCTTGTGAATCAGCCTTAACTACACTGATGAATGTCCATCATTTACAAAAGCATTGTCTGTGGCTACTTTGTTTTGGAGAAGGGAATGACTACCCACTCCAGTATTCTTGCCTGGAGAATTCCATGGAAAGACGAGCCTGGTGGGCTACACTGGGATTGCAAAGAGTCACACATGACTTAGCGACTAACATACACTATCATTTTAGATATCATGAGACAGCCTAGTTAGTAAACAGGGAAGTTGTGCAGTGGGGCTTCCATGCTGGCTCTGCAGTAAAGAATCCACCTGCCAGTGCAGGAAATGTGGGTTCAATTTCTGGGTGGGGAAGATTCCCTGGAGAAGGAAATGGCAACCCACTCCAGGATTATTGCCTGGGAAATTCTATGGACAGAGGAGCCTGGTGGGCTATGGGTTCGCAAGGGGTTGGACACGACTTAGTGACTGAATAGCAACAAGCTGTACAACAGTTCTGGTGGGTCATTTTGCCCGTCTTTAACATGGGTATTTGGGAAGTCAGTAAAACACTTAGCAGAAAGATGAAGATCATCAAGAGGCCCATAACATTTCGGTGCCCCTGAGGGGAAAATACTCATCCTGTGAATAAGTGCTACATATTATTTATTCATCCAAGGACTGCAAATCCCTTCTAGATGACAGCTCTTGTTTCAGGGACAGACAAGATCATGGAGATGATCGCGAGCCCAGAGAGACGCTGGGTGTGTTGTCTTCCAGTGTGCCAGCCCCGCTCCTGATACACTTGGCTCCACGTCCACTGGGATGTGCCACATTTCAAAGGGCCTGGTTCACAGGGATCAGGACATCCACGTGCTCGGGGGTTACAAGAGCAGGCTTACAGATCTTGGACACGAGGAGAAACGGCACGTGACGGGACTCTGCCTTGGCACGTCGGACTCTTGGTGTTCTACAGGGAAGTGGCCCTTTGCTGGTGGACTTGCTGAGGACGGCTCTGACCTCAACAGTCATCCGCAGGACCACTCTGCCTGCCTTCCTGCCTTCTTCCCTCATCCGACAGCAAAGTCCCCAAGCCTCTCTCTTCCCATGGACTGTCTGCCTCTGGATGTTACCTCCATTCAGGTTCTTTGGTTTCTGTTTCATGAAGTAACATTTTTATACACCTGGCCCTGATGAGACTAGAAACAAAATGATAGTGGATAACAACACAGGAGCCTGAGCAGGGTCTGCCCCCAGACTTAGGGCTTCCTGGTGGCTTGGGGGCAAATAATTTGTCTGCAATACAAGAGACGCAGGTTCCACCCCTGGGTTGAGAAGATTGCCTGGAGAAGGGAACGGCTACCCACTTTGGTATTGCTGCCTGAGAGACCCATGGACAGAGGAGCCTGGCGGGCTACCGTGCATGCGGTCAGAAAGAGTAGTGCATAACTGAGCAACTAACAGTTTCACTTTCGGGAGAAAAGGGGGAAACACACAAGAGACCAAATGGTTTCTGACAATTCTCTCTGTTCCATAACATTTATTTCCCTGGTCTACTCAATAAGAGAAAGAAAAGAAGCTTTTCACACAAAGAACCATACTCTTACGAAGCATCTGAAGTCACAGTGTATCTAGGAAGGAATGGCAGTCAGATTAATTTTTCTGAGTCATATATTAAAATGCAGAGCATCAAAAGGCGATTCTCATCATCTCTGCTCTCCAGCTTGCCTTGCTGTCTAGACGGACATCAATAAATTCCTTCTTGCTACAAAAGGAAAGAAGGGAGCGAGGGAGGAAGTTAGAAAAGGAGAGGAAAATGTAAACTAACTACACCTGGTAGTTACAGGTCATAACCAGCCTACATAGCAAAACTTCTGGTCACTTAACGAGGTCACTTGAAATCCACAGAACTGTGACAGGTGGGAGCAGAAAGTGAGGCCAAAAACCAAACTGCTTTGCTCCCAGAGAGGTGGGAGGCAGCCGGAGCCGAGTCAGAGAACATGGGGGCCGAGCTGGAGGAAACTGGGTCACGGCCCAGTGTCTGCCCCTGGCACGGGACTCTGAGGACTGTGACCCCTGCATTTCAGACTCTTAACATAAAAATGAAAGCGTGCAGTACATTACATATACAGGCCCTTCTAACTTTAAAATTCTAGGTGAAACTCCAAGCCCAACTCCCAGGTGCAGTGAGGTGCTGGGGTTCCTGGTATCCAAGATACTAAGGTCTGTTTGCTGTTCTAGAAATGGAATCAGGGTCCCCAAGCTGTTCCCATGTATATGCGGTAACCTGTTATATGTTAAAGGTAGCAACATGAATTAGGGGAAAATAAATGGATTATTTAAGGGATAGTGTTATAGAAACTAGCTTGTCATGGAGAGAAACTGTTAGATCCATATCTCCTCACTATAAAAACAAAACAAATCCCCCAAACCTCCTCCCAGAATGTGGTCAAGGTCTAGATATAAAGTGCAGTTAAGACTCTTGAGAGTACCTTGGACAACGAGGAGATCAAACCAGTCAATGCTAAAGGAAACCCTCAGTATTCATTGGCAGGACTGATTCTGAAGCTAAAGCTCCAATACTTTGGCCAAAGAGCTGATTCAGTGGAAAAGACCCTGATGCTGGGAAAGACTGAGGGCAGAGGGTGACAGAGGATGAGATGGTTGAATGGCATCATCAACTCAATGAACGTGAATCTGAGCAAACTCTGGGAGATAGCAAAGGACAGGGAAGCCTGGTGTGCTGCCATTCATGGGGCTGCAATGAGTTGGACATGACTGAGTGACTAAACAGCAACAACATGAAGCAAAGAGAAATAGCTATTGGAAAATATTCTTGATTGCTTGAAGAAAGACTTTTTAAACATGATTTATTTTTAACTCATAAAAGAAAAGAATGGATCTGCCTACCACAAATGATGACACAGAAGTGACGGACACCTTCATCTCTAAAGAGGAACACAAGAGTAATATCTAGACTACACAAGAGATCAAGAAGAAAAAAAGAGAAGAAACCCAATAGAAAAATGTGCATAAAATACGAACAGGTAATTCACAGAAGGAAAAATCCAAATGGCTAAGAGGAATATAAAGAAAAGCTTGATCTCATTAGTTATCAGAGAAATGCAAGTTTAATGGACGCTGAGAAAACTCTTGAGGGTCCCTTGGACTGCAAGGAGATCCAACCAGTCCATTCTGAAGGAGATCAACCCTGGGATTTCTTTGGAAGGAATGATGCTAAAGCTGAAACTCCAGTACTTTGGCCACCTCATGCGAAGAGCTGACTCACTGGAAAAGACTCTGATGCTGGGAGGGATTGGAGGCAGGAGGAGAAGGGACGACAGAGGATGAGATGGCTGGATGGCATCACTGACTCGATTAACGTGAGTCTGAGTGAACTCCGGGAGATGGTGATGGACAGGGAGGCCTGGTGTGCTGCAATTCATGGGGTTGCAAAGAGTCGGACACGACTGAGTGACTGAACTGAACTGACTAACTGATCTAGCTACCAGACTAGAGTAGGAAGTCACACAGTGCTTTATGCAGGGGCAGGGGACAGCAGGGCTCGTTCACAGCTTTGGGAGGAGGGACTGGATCCACCCTCCCGGCAAACAATCTCCTGCAGTTGGGGAGGTGAAGTGGACTCCTGCCCTATCACCCTGAGAAAATAATCCACAGCCACACACCCACAAAGCACCATACAAGGACATGTCTGTTCATTAGAGCAGGATTTGGAATATCTGGGAGCTATGGGTGACCACTACTAAGCGAGTGAATAAATGAAACTGTAGAAAGTTGACAGGATGGTATATACCACGTGAGGGCTTCCTAGGTGGGTCAGTAGTAAAGAGTCCACCTGTCAATGCAGGAGACATGAGTTCGATCCCTGGGTTGGGAAGATCCCTTGGAAAAGGACATGGCAACCCATTCCAGTATTCTTGCCTGGGAAATCCCATGGACAGAGGAGCCTGGCAGGCTACAGTCCATGGGGTCGCAAAGAGTTGGGCAAAACTTAGTGAGTAGACAACAACATATATCACATGGCAGCCAGAAATGAGAATACAACACAAACCCACAACCTATGTAGCTCTAAAAGCAGCACCAACTGGGGGGGAAAAAAAAGGAATCACAACCTATACTCCAGATGTATAGTATAAAATTTATTCAAAGAAATAAATACTTTTCAAGGAAAAATATACACCTAAAGAAATGCTGAATGCATTACAATGGTGTCCTCTGAAGGGGATGGGGCGAAGGGGGCAAAAAGAATGAAACAAGCCATTAAAGGCAAGGAATGATGGTATGATTGGGCACCTGACTGAGGGTGGTGGGGAGACAGGGGCCGATGATGTCATCAGAAGTCACTGGTGTTTCGGAAGTAAATGAAATACCCAAACCCGGGCCAACCCATCCTGAAGGGTAACACCAACAGCAGCTGCTCCCATGTCTTCCTCTGAGTCAGAAAATGTGCTATAGTTTTACAAACATGTGATCTCACTTAAGCTCCACAACGGCTCTTCTAGATGGGCACTTAGCTATTCCATTTTACCAACGAAGAACCTGAGCCCCAAGAGGTGGACCAATTCAAGCTCACAACCAGGAAGTTGAAAAGTTAAAGATGTTTGTTGCTCAGCTGTGTCCGACTCTTTTGTGACCCCATGGACTGTAGCCTGCCAGGCTCCTCTGTCCATGGAATTCTCCAGGCAAGAATACTGGAGTGGGCTGCCATTGCCTTCCCCAGGCAGTCTTCCCAACCCAGGGATGAAACCTGCGTCTCCTGAACTGCAGGAGGATTCTTTACCATCTGAGCCCACAAGGGAAGCCGAGGAAGCTGCAAAGTCATATTCAAACCCAGAACCTGGCTCCAGATTCGTGCTCTTAGTCATCACTGTAGATGGAAAAAAGGGCTATCTTTATTTTTCATCCACCATAAATCAGGAGATACCGTGATTCATCTGGACTGAAAAGTTCTCACTCCCCATCACAAAGCCTAAAGGGATATGGATTTGGACCCTTGTTTTAATTATGCTCATCATGAAATCCTAGGGTTGCAAAGAAAAGGCTTGGCCCCAACGACATGTCAGCTGAACCCGGGTTTTTGTCCTTTAATCGTGGATCTTCACAGAAGGTGATTATAGGGCTGTAACCAGGATCCTGTTCAGTGTCTCAGAGTCCATGGCCCCAAGTTATCTGTGTCGGCGATATGCCACACATGGCATGGCCAGTCCAGACACAAAGAACACACTGATGCTGAGGTTCTGAACATCCCTGCGCTTCTCCAGGAGACTTCCATACTTACCAATCCCAACGAGCATTATTAGAAAATGCAGTCACTAGTGTTTAATGATTTTTTTTTTCCCTCTTAGTATACTGGTGAAGTTTTTTCTTGGCTCAAGGTTGTTTCCTATAACTTATATTCCTGGTAAATATGTTAAGTTCATGAAGTAACCTCATCAAAATATGTTGCTTCCTGGAAGCTGAAACGGAGATTTTAAAAAATTTATCCGAAGAATGGGAGGGCGGTTTGAGGGAGAATGGGTACATGCATTTCTATGGCTGAGCCCTTTCACTGTTCACCTGAAACTATTACAACATTGTTAATTGGCTACACCTCAAAACCAAATAAAAAGTTCAAAAAAAAAATCTGAAAAGTCTAATGTTTCATCATCGAAAAAAGGATTATAGTAATTTATAGCATGAGGCAAAAGATAAGCAAATGAGTTAGAAATACTAGAAGAATAAGTTCTTTAAAAATTTACTTTTCTCCAAATATAAGAATTATATAATGTGACATGATTCACATCATTCTAAACAAGGTATGATATGAAGAGCAATCAAGATCTGTGATAATCAAATTAATCCCTCAGACCAAACTGTAAGAGGAAAGAGATGAATGGTTCATATTTATTTATTCAAATACTTGTCACGCTTTGCTGAATAAAAGCAGACTGACCAACTATGATAGCACAACTCGAACTTCTTACATTTCAGGAGAGGATGAATTTAGGGGTTACTAGATTTCACTCAAGTTTTAAAATACTGGATAACTTTTTGGCCTTCTAATCTCAACAACAATATCATGTCTTAGGAGATTTTTTAATCATTGGGATTACCAACATACATTCACGTGTGGATTTCCCAGTTGTTATCTATTCACTGACTATTTATTGGAGTTCTACTAAGGACCAAGCTAATGGAACCCACAATCTGGAAAGAATGACAAAGACCACCACCACCACTGCAACAAATAAACATATACCAGAGGTAGTCTTTAATGTGTCCAGTGCTTTACATCACTTAGGTAATTATGATGACACTTTGAAAAAGGCACTACAATGATTCCCATTTCACAGATGAGCAAAGTGAGGTTCAGAGAAAACACATAATTTCAGCTCAAGGTGAGTCAGGTTTCAAGCTCAGGTTAACCTGATCCAAAAGCCTGTGCTTTAAGAAGGACTAGGCTCTAATGCCTCTTGTGAAGTTTTACTAAAAATAATCCCCCCAAAATGAATTCACTAGAAGCTTATACAACATCATGGGAATAGAAAGAAGGAAACATTCAGCTCTGGAAATACAGAAAGTCATTAGGGGGACAGTACACTGAATTGAATCTTGAATGATGAGCAGAAGCTCAAAGATGGAGGGATGGTATGGGGCTGGCTATGACAAAATGTGGATTTTTTTAGATACTGATAAATGGTTTTGTGTAGCTGGGTGAAGAGTTTATGCAAGTTGCCAACTAAGAGGTTAGAAAAAGGCAGGTTGGAGCTTCACTGTGAGCTGCCCTTCAGATATGCTAAGTTGAAACTTCACCCAGTCCACAAAGGGGAAAGTGAAAGTGAAAGCCACTCAGTCGTGTCTGACTCTTTGCAACCACATGGACTATACAGTCCATGGAATTCTCCAGGCCAGAATACTGGAGTGGGCAGCCTTTCCCTTCTCCAGGGGATCTTCCCAACCCAGGGATCAAACCCAGGTCTCCCGCATTGCAGGCATTCTTTACCAGCTGAACCACAAGGGAATCCCAACATACCCTGAGAAAATCATAATTCAGAGATAGATGTACCCCAATGTGCTATTTATATTAGCTGTGACATGGAAGCAATCTAAATGTCCATTGACAGATGAGTGGATAAAAACGACGTGGTGTGTATACACAATGGAATATCACTCAGCCACAAAACGAGCAGAACTGGGTCGTTAGTACAGACACGGATGGACCTCGAGTATGCCGTACACAGCAAAACAAGTCAGAAGAGAAAAACAAATGTTACGTATTAATGCCGATATGTGGAATCTAGAAAAACAGTACAGATGAACCTATGTGCAGGGCAGGAACAGGGCCACAGATGAAGACCACAGACGTGTGAACAGTGTGGGGAGGGAAGGGTGGGATGAACGGAGAGACTGGGGTCAACATATACACACTACCCCGTGTAAACCAGCCGGTGGGAAGCTGCTGCATAGCACAGAGCGCTCACTCGGTGCTCTGCGATGACCTGGAGGGGTGTGGGAAGAGCTCCAAAAGGGGGGGTGCATCCATACAGCCGATTCACCTCCTTGTACAGGAGAAATAAATGCAACACTGTAACGCAATTACACCCCCCCCCCCAAAAGCCACATGCATGGCTGAAGTTGAGATTGGACGGGAAACAGGCCCAGAGTTCCAGGGACAGGCAGAAAACATCCACCGCAGAAGTTACAGGCAACTGTCTGCTTCTAAGGCCAGAAGGGAAATCTGTGTGTTTTAAAATCTGAAGACTCTTAAGTTATAAAATAAGGCTCAAGGGTGCGTGCTACAGTGCATGGGGTCACAAAGAGTCAGACACGACTTAGCGATTGAACAAGGTTCAAGGAAGGAGTGCAAGAAAGTTTAACTTGTCAAAAATAATCAACAGTCTGTGCCTTTGTTCTGTCCGCAAGGAGGGCATTGTTTATACAGGGAAAGTAAAGTTACTGAGGAACCAAGACTTGCTGAAATATTTAGAATTTTTTTCTTATCTCATACCCCTCAAAAAAGCACCAGTTACTGCCTCTTCTTCACAATCGATAATTTTAAAACTGGCATATTGGAGGAAATATCTTGCCATCTATTGAGCGTCTATTTTGGTCCTGGACTGGAAAAGCTTTTTGTAAACAACTATGGCTATTTTTATAAATTTATTTCTGCTTCTGCAGTGGAGTCACCGGATCATAGTCTGATCTAATAACATGCGTCAAACCTTCAAACTCGGAAACATCAATCTGATAAATAAAGTTGTGGGGTGGGCAGCTCTCTGCTCTTCTACTCAAAAGCAGGGCAACACTATCAATAGTCCTGACAGTATAATTAGTTCAATAAAGGGCCCCTCTGCTTCTATGTGGAAGCGAAAACACTTTGGAAAATACATTTATTAAATCTGGACTCTCATGTTATTAGGGGCGTCTGATGCCTGCTCCCAGGAAACCATTATAAAATTGGGACAACTCAGCAATGAGGATACTTTCCTGTCATTATCCAAATTGTCGACAAAAGGAAAGATCATTAGGATCCCATATATGATAGAAAGTACGGAGCAATAAACTAGATTCATTTCCCACAGGATGATATTAAAGCAAAATGATTCCAGGCCGGGGAGACAGGAGGCTCGATACGCAGAGGCTGGAAGTTTTTCTCGTGTGTCACAGCGGTAAAGATATGCCAGTCAGCAACCAGAAGGGGTGAATGCTTGCTGTGTACATGGCACAGCCAATCCTTCTACAAAGCAGTTCAGATTACGATGCTGCCAACAACCGGCGAGGCCTGAATTGAGGGAGAAAGCCACACACCCATTACCAAGGATGCTCTCCTGTCTTGGGTTCTGAGACACCCATCATCCCTGGAATCCCAGCCCCCTACTCCTGACCTCCGGGGCTCCTCCCCTTACTCTTCCCAGCTGATGAGTCGTTAGGTGACCTGATCCACATTCACATCCGGAACGGTTCCTATGCACTCACAGTCCCACCTGCATGTTCACACCCAGGCTTTCCCTGTGCTGCCCAGGTCTGCACATTCATTCTTCCATCCATCATCCTGCCGTCTCCACCTGGATGTCTCCAAGAACTGCAGCTTCCTCCTAAAACCTGACCCTCCTGATCTTTTCCCCAAAGCAACTAACTCTCCAACTGGCTACCACAATCTTCCATTCAAGTACACAAGAAACCCTGGGACCATCACTGATGCCCGTCTTCCCCACCTTCCATCCGCAAGCCCCAGCCTCCATATTTAATCCATGTTGATTCCCCCTAATAAATATCTCTCAAATGTCCAATGAAAAGCAAAGCCCACAGACAGAACAGACCCGTGGACACAGTAAGGTAAGGAGAGGGTGGCGGGAGGAACTGAAAAAGTAGCACTGACATATATACACTACACGTGTAAACAGCTAGCTAGTGGGAAGCTGCTGTGTGACACAGGAGTCCAGCCTGGTGCTCTGTGAGGACCGAGAAGGGCAGCACAGGGGATGAGGTGTGGGGAGGAGGCTTTAGACGGAGGGGACATATCTATACTTATGGCTGATTCACATTGTTGTTGTATGGCTGAAACCAACACAGCGTTGTAAAGTGATTATCCTCCGATTTAAAACACTTTACTGAGAATAAAAGAAATGGAGGATTCAGAAATGAAAATGGGCTTCCCTAGTGGCTTAGATGGCAAAGAATCTGCCTGCAATGTGGGAGACCTGGGTTCGATCTCTAGGGTGGGGAGGAGATAGTGGCACACGTGCCTTCTTTGCCTGGTTTTGTTTCACTGACACAACGTTCCATTTCATTGAAGGAAGAGAAGAAAACTAGACAGCTGGTATCTGAGACCTCCCATTTCAGCCAACACTGCAGGGGAGCTGGCGGCTCCTGCTCTCCTCCAGGGTGCTGGTCACTGTGTTTGCATGCTTCTGGGCACTGGCAACTTCTCCCTGCTCCAAGAGGTCTCAAGTTATAGAATGCTACGGGACCTCTTTCTGGCCTGGACGACTCTGCACACTATTCCATTTGTGGACTTAGAATTAATGCTTCGGGAGCTCCCTGGTGGTCCAGTGGTCAGGACTCGGCACTTTCACTGTCAAGTGCTTAGGGATGGTTCCTCGTCAGGGAACTAAGATCCCACAAACGTCATGCTACGGCCCAAAATACATAAAAATACAAAAGTTAAAAATCATTGAAATAAAAACCTACAGATTTAACATTTAACTGGTGGTGGGATGTGACAAGTGGAAAGCTGAGTGGGGCTGAGTATCATCCTTTCCTGCCAGTGTAAGAATGAATTTCACAGACTTTGGCAAGTTTTCTTTTCCTGGACAGTATAATCCACCTTGATTTATTAGGAACTCCCATCTGGCCCTGCACAAAGAAAGCCCTATGTCACTTAGGAATAACGTGTTGACATTGCAGGAATGGAAAAGGAGAGGGAAGAGTTTCTACAATTAGCATCACCCTCATCCAAGAGCCTCCAGCATCAACTTTTTGACCCTGGGCCATTTTGCATTATTAATATAAACTATGGGTTGAAGAAAGTAGGAATGCAGAGTTCTCATCAAGAGAGGTAACTATGTAATATGTAACAAATTGAGAATTCTACCACTGAAAATGATAGCAACCTACCATTTATCAGACAGACTGTAATTTACACAGCAGTGAAGATAAATATGGTATTTCACTAAGGAAAGTCAAATATATAGGGGTAATGACACAGGACTGTGCTGAGACATAATTTTCCATGATCGTAAACAGAAACTACAAAATTTCAGTAGAATTTTGAGTACATTGGTGCTAACATGCTACTATCACCCAACAGCAGAAAGAGAAGGAAATTGAGAATCCCACACCCAGAAGCTAGTCCTTTTCTTTTTTTTTTAAATCTGCCCCTGAAATGTATTTGTCTTAGGCAGAAACCTAGTAAAAAGCCAATGAACAGAAGAAAAAAAATCGACCCTAAGATAATTTTAAGTGAGTAATACAATCTGGAGGGAAGCCATGTCAGAATTTACTGAAAAACAGATTTTTCTCCTTCAAAAGTATTATTAAAAAATACGACTGCTTTTGTGACTTATTGCCGAGTATATTGTGTAAGCTCTCTGTTCCTCGGATGTACCACGCTGTCCAACATGATGGATGGGGGCCCGGCATCACTCACACTGAGCAGAGCCACCGCGGCTCCAGCGGATGGTGAGGGGACCCCAGGACTACACGGCTTCCTTATCACGGCACCCCTCACACAGTGCCTGGCTGTTCAAACAATGCCCCCCGAGGGACTCGCACACCCGCAGGTCCTCGGAGACGGGATGGCCGATGGCCAAGGGCCGTCAGTCACACCGTCCCCAGGAGGACAGTCCTCATTCTCCGGCTGCACTTTCACCTGAAGCCATCCTGGTGTTTCCCATTACACAACCCGACCTAGAGTTCTGTCCGTTTTCTGTGTTTTAAAGCAAAGCCAGCTTCATATAGTCCTTCCTGGACCGTACTCTACCTGAGAGGATGGAAAGAAGTACGGGGAAGCTGTCCTCGCCCCCAGCCAACATCACAGGGAGTGTCTCCATGCAATCAGCTGCCGGTCAGTCCAAAGGAATTAACCACTGATGAGCAGATGGTGGCCCCCAACCACAGGAGAGAAAGATGCGACAGATGACTCTAAGTGGGGCCCTTCCTATTTCACAGAGAAAACAACTTACTTGTTACATGTATATGTGAAAGTTGCTCAGTCGTGTCTGACTCCTTGTGATCCCAGGGACTGCGCCCACCAGCATTCTCCAGGCAAGAAGACTGGAGTGGGCTGCCATTTCCTCCTCCAGGGGATCTTCCCGACCCAGGGACAGAACTTGTGACTCTTGCATTGGCAGGTGGATTCTTTACTGTCTGAGCCACAGGGAAGTTTGTGTGTATTTGTACCTATTATGAATTTTCTTAAATAAGAAAAAAACAGATGAGATGGAGTCATTTCAACAGTCTCCTTTCTAAAGGGACAGATGAGGCTTACGGTGTTTGTCATCTCATTTTCTCTTTCCCTTACCTATTTTTTTCTCTCTTCTCTCCTGAGTCCTTCTTTACTCTGTAATTCCTTTTTCAAAACTTGCTTCTTCATTTCCCTCTAGGACCCTGGGACCTGAGCTGAAGTCCGACTCCCGCTGACCCCTGGAGCGAAGGGGACAGAGCAGAAGGAAGAACCAGACACATCTCTCAACTTGCTAAGTGGAGCCAGAGCCCCGAGCATGCTGCACCCTGACCCTTCACATTAAGAGAAGCTGACGCTTTCTGAGGGCCTGTCTCTATCCATGGCAAAGGCCATTCTGCTCATGAGCTTCTTTATCCCAGTCCTACTGCATAGTCCATTCAATCTGAAACCTAGACATGTATCTATTGTACAGCACAGGGAACCATATTCAATATCCCATAATAAACCACAATGGGAAAAGAATATGAAAAAGAATGTATATATGTATAACCAAATCACTGTGGTCACTATACAGCAGAAACTAACAACACTGTAAATCATACTCCAATTAAAAAAAAGAAGGAAAAATCTCGGCACGTATAACAGACTTTACCTTTCGAATAGACAAAACTTGAAACCTCCATGAACTCTCAGACTTCTTTTGAAAAATAATTCTGAATTGGCTTTTCTGGCTAATACACGGGGGACATTGTGGTTTGCTGTCAAGATCTCATGGCCTCTGGCGAGTGCTCACGTGAACAACTGAAGCCCAGTGACTGAAGGACAACACCCAACTTTATGTGACTTGGTGTGTTCGAATCTCACGGTTGGTGGCAGGAGAGGGGATACCCCAGAGCCTGGAAAAGAGACCACCTGTGGTTAGTTGGGGAAGACCCACCAAGGTTATAATTCTGAATTGGCTTTTCTGGCTAATACACGGGGGACATTGTGGTTTGCTGTCAAGATCTCATGGCCTCTGGCGAGTGCTCACGTGAACAACTGAAGCCCAGTGACTGAAGGACAACACCCAACTTTATGTGACTTGGTGTGTTCGAATCTCACGGTTGGTGGCAGGAGAGGGGATACCCCAGAGCCTGGAAAAGAGACCACCTGTGGTTAGTTGGGGAAGACCCACCACAGGTGATCACAACAGCATGCTGCTGCTGCTAGGTCATGTCAGTGTGTCAGACTCTGTGCGACACCAGAGACGGCAGCCCACCAGGCTCCCCCGCCCCTGGGATTCTCCAGGCAAGAACACTGGTGTGGGTTGCCATTTCCTTCTCCAATGCATGAAAGTGAAAAGTGAAAGTGAAGTCACTTAGCTGTGTCTGCCTTAGCCTACCAGGCTCCTCCGTCCATGAGATTTTCCAGGGAAGAGTACTGGAGCGGGTTGCCATTGCCTTCTCCCACAACAGCATAGTTGATCAGATAAAGAACCACTGTGAGCAGGGGTCCCTGGCAGGGGACACAGTATCAGAAAAAACCCAGAGAAACCGAAGGACCCAGCAGGACCCTAAAAGCAGGAAGGGGAAGAGCAGGACATGCCTTCACGTGAGCACCTGGTCACAAGGCAGAAAGGGTGGGACAGATTTCAGAACTCAAGACTCAAGTCAGTCAGCCAGGGTGACGTGAGACTTAGCCACTGAACCGAAACACTCGACTCCTTCTAATCTCCAGACCTGGGGTTCAGAGTCAGGCAGAACTTACTACAATGGGAGTCAAGAGTTTCCAGGTCAAGGACTAGAATCAAGTAGGTCAATCTGTCGGGTGTTCTCATTTTTCCAGATTTCCATTTCCTATCCACCCCTCTTCTCCTAAACCTACCCAACTCAGAAATCAAAATCTTCTGTCCTTTCTTCATCTCTTTCAAAATGAGCACTTGAAAAGCAAAAGGAACTTTTTTCTGAATATCCATCGAGCGAAAAAGATGACATGAAATATTTTTAAAGGCAAGTTTCTTATATTAATGGGTCAATGAAGTAATTCTCCTTTTGCTTGCTTTTTAATGACAATACCCACAGGCACACGATGAAAATGAAAGGAAAGACAAGCCCTGCCTTTGTTGGGATATTTATAGAGGATATTCTAAATCACTAAATGGCACAGGATAGAAAAATACAGAAATCTCAGAGTTCAAACAGGATCAGGAGAACTGTGTGTGGAATGACAAACATTCCTCAGACCACACTGTTTTGGAACCAGTGATTAAAAACTTCATTTCACTGTTGGCTTAAACTCCACTAGACTGGAATGCATTTGAAGACACCAGCTACTAGGACTAAAGATATTAAGTAGGAGATGAAGGATCTGGTTAGTAATAAGCTTATTTCAGATCTCTTCAGATTAAGGTCAAGTATAAAATTCTCATTAACTTCCAGTTTATTTAAAGTAGAGTGGGCGGGAGTTGAAAGTCACCTCCATTCAGTTCAGTTCAGTCAGTCGTGTCCGACTCTTTGAGACCTCATGAATCGCAGCACGCCAGGCCTCCCTGTCCATCACCAACTCTTGGAGTTCACTCAGACTCACGGCCATTGCGTCCGTGATGCCATCCAGCCAGCCATCCTCAGTCGTCCCCTTCTCCTCCTGCCCCCAATCCCAGCATCAGAGTCTTTTCCAATGAGTCAACTCTTCGCATGAGGTGGCCAAAGTATTGGAGTTTCAGCTTTAGCATCATTCCTTCCAAAGAAATCCCAGGGCTGATCTCCTTCAGAATGGACTGGTTGGATCTCCTTGCAGTCCAAGGGACTCTCAAGAGTCTTCTCCAACACCACAGTTCAAAAGCATCAATTCTTCGGCATTCAGCTTTCTTCACAATCCAACTCTCACATCCATACATGACCACTGGAAAAACCATAGCCTTGACTAGACGGACCTTAGTTGGCAAAGTAATGTCTCTGCTTTTGAATATGCTATCTAGGTTGGTCATAACTTTCCTTCCAAGGAGTAAGTATCTTTTAATTTCATGGCTTCAGTCACCATCTGCAGTGATTTTGGAGCCCCCAAAAGTAAAGTCTGACACTGTTTGCACTGTTTCCCCATCTATTTCCCATGAAGTGATGGGACTGGATGCCATGATCTTCGTTTTCTGAATGTTGAGCTTTAAGCCAACTTTTTCACTCTCCTCTTTCACCTTCATCAAGAGGCCCTTTAGCTCCTCTTCACTTTCTGCCATAAGGGTGGTGTCATCTGCATATCTGAGGTTATTGGTATTTCTCCCAGCAATCTTGATTCCAGCTTGTGTTTCTTCCAGTCCACCGTTACTCATGATGTACTCTGCATATCAGCCGCTAAAGGAGGAAAAGAGGGTGAGCAGGTCCCACAGGACCCAACAGAAAGGGCTACCTGTGGCTTCCTCATTTATAGGAAACCCTCAGAACTGCTTGCACCTGAAGCTGTTTTTGAATCATCTTGTTCTCTTTCTTTGCAAGGGGGTTCCACGGAGCAAAGTTCTGCCAACCCCTTTGATCAGTCCTCATACCCGGCTGCCTTCAATGAGCTGGGGAACCAGACTTGCGAGATGGCAAGCATTTTCCCTCTTTGATTGTTAACTGCTTTTATCTTCCATTTTATTTAAGATGCTTAATTTGTTTTTAGTGATTTACTCCTCTTTTTAATTAGATTGAGCGATTAGTGAGCATCTTTTCTCTGGCAAGGCAGTTTTCCTTGAAAAGAAATGAGCTTAAGTCAACAGTACAGGGGCTGCTCCTAAGTAGGAGGATTTGCAAAGGGGGAACCACCAGCCAGATTCCCTCTTCCTGGCACTTTAGGGGTGCAAATAAGAGGTAAGACAAAGAAAGATTTAATTAGGAGAAGGCAGGCAAGGAAATGGATATTTTAAATGCAGCCTCCACCCATAACACAGCACTTCTAATAGATCACCTTGCTTGGAATGCACTCTTTAAGATTTGGTTATTTAGAGCTAGAAGTAAATGTTATGTCCTCTGCACCTGGCGCATTAAGGCCTTTTGCCATAGATGCAGGTCAATATGAGGCAACTCATTTCTCTGTAAAATCAGATCTGATATCAACACAAAGGCAAGAGAAAATAAAAGGGGCTGTTAATATCCACCAGTGTGAGGGAGATGTCCAGACATCCTTTCATAACAATATAGACTAAATATGGCAAAATGTGAAAGCATATTGTGACTACCAAGGAAATTAAAAAAAAAAAGTTTTACTTTGCATATCAGTTAAAATATATGCATCCTTTTTCACCAGGAAATTTCACAATGGATTTTATCACTTTTCTCCTGATTCTAAGTGTTGGTCTCCTGTTTCGAAGGAATTTCATTTCAAAGTGTCTCCCGGGAGATGATGAACGCCCACAGCCCAGCTTCTCCTGCTGGGGAGGATCGCACGTCTGCCCTCCCTCACTTGCTTTTTCTGGTCTCCAAACAAAAATTCCAGCACCTCTTTCAAGCTGAAAGGCAAGGCTGCCTTTCCCCCAGCTGGGAGGCTGTTTCCAAGTGACAAGGCCTTGTCATAGTTAAAATGTGAGTGGAAGACAAGGAGGTTTCCATGCCTCTGCTAAACCTCTGCAACATGGATTAAAGTGTCCCTGGGCTGCATCCTGGTTACAGGTAAACCAGCACAGGCGAGAGGACGATAAGTGGACACCCGGGAGCCGAAATGTGGGCAAGTCCATCACGGACGGCAACTCGGATGGTGCCAGGGTATTTCAGTCCAGATGACACACTGGCTGCAGACAGCCAGGCAGTTTGCAGCTCCCGCCGCATCCCTCCCCCCGCCCCGTGCCCCATCCCAGCCTCCCAGAGCAAGGATTCCCCTTTAAATTAAGCTGCAAACTCTGGTTAATTGTGTGGGTGCGTGTCCCTGTGTGCATGTGCTTGCTTTTCTCAGGGTCAAAATTCAAAGCATCTGGCCTATAAGCACAGGAAGGAACTCCGTTTTGCAAACACTCCCCCCCACCCCGCCCCCCCGCCAAAAGACAGGGCTGTGTGTCAGGGCCAGTGCCGGTCTCAGTGCAGAACCATGAAGAGAGACGGAAAAGGACGGCGAGTAGGATGATTGGCAGGAATAATAAACCACTACCCAAGATCAACAGCAAATTCAATCCAGTTCTGACTCTACCCCAAAACATCAAAACATAATTATCCTGTTCTCACACATCCTTATTTGCCATGTGGGGAAATGAGAATGGACACATTAATTAATGTCCAAAATGATATTCAATTAAAACACGTGCAGTGTATCCTTCAAGGTCTGGCCCAAGGATCTTTTCAGCATCCGCTGCTCGAGCAGTTCAGACCAGTGAGTCTCGCGCATGTTATCTGGTGGGTAAGGTTTATCTGCCAGCGACAGAGGCTGCCTTGTGAAGCTTCAGAAACCAAATGACAGACACCCTGGCACGAGCACACCCCAGGCAGCGCTTTCTCACAGAGCCTGACATGCCCCCTTTTCTACCTTCAAAAGCCAATCAGCAGATGCATTTAATACAGAGACGTGGCTCCTGCTTCCCTGATGCTCCCCCTCCCCTTCCAGAGAAGATGTTTTCAGGAAAAGACTGGTTGCTATGGAAGCTTTATTGTCGCCCACTTCGGTATTAGAAGGTTGGAAAACATTCAACCAGTCACCTGATCTGCTCAGCATCCCTCAAGTTCATTTAAATAAGAATCAGGAGGAGACAGACAAGGTGATTTCCAAAAACAAAGTGGTTCTTTGCCCATAAAAGGACTACACGGCTTAGTAAGCAGACTCTCCACAACCACTGCCGACTCTGACATACTTTTCTTCCAAAGCTACTCTTACACACGGCGGCATCTGAGGAGAATAACACAGGATCGCATATTTCTAGAATAACAGGCGGTTTCTGTCATTGTTATGTACTTAACATAAAGTGAATGCTCTGGAATTCAACTCAGTCCGGCTGCTAGGTCTCTAGCAAGTTAATGCACCATAAAGACACGTTTTCATAAACAAAAGTACAATTAAAGAATGGGAATCCACAGAAAGCAGTTCTCCAAACTGGCCTGAAAAAGCGGAATGGCCTGCAATCCACCACCTGGACATCCAGTCTGAGAACTGCTGGCCTATCATGTGGTCAGTAGGCTCTCATCCTAATACCATTAGCAGAAATGAGCTGGAACCAATGGTAAGTGGCTACTAATTGCCCATGACAGTGATGGAAAATACTGACTCGACCTCAGAAGAGTTCATCTAGTCGGAGTGGTAGGGATGGCGGCTGAGGCTGCCACACTTCTATCACGGGTTGACCTTATTAACTCGCCATTCTGGGGTTCTAGCTGAAAACAGGGATCAAGAAATGAATGATAAACTGTGACCACATTGAAGTTTGGGCCAAGCGACCTGAACTGACTGGCTGATTCAGCTGGCAGGAAAAAAAGGGGCCTGGATAATATTTGTAAAAAGAGGTTGTTCCCTAGTAAAATCAAAACTGCTTGTTTTATACGTGGAGATTACTATTAGCATCAACACCTGCATGCTTAGCCATGTCTGATGCTTTGTGACTCCATGAACGCTATACAGCCCTCCAGGCTGCTCTGAGCATGAGATTTTCCAGGCAAGAATCCTGGAGTGGATGGCCATTTCCTTCTCCAGGAGATCTTTCCCACCCAGGGATCAAACCTGCATCTCCTGCACCGGCAGGCAAATTCTTTACCGCTGAGCCACTTGGGAAGCCGTTATTAGCATCAGGTTTTGTTTAAAAGTTTGCTGACCGATCAAAACAGTTTCACTGGAATCCCTGATATGATGATACTAAGGTAGTGATGTGTTAACATTATAAAGCTGCGATGTGCCTTATGGCTGTTGGTGTGATTCTGTAACATCTCAGATACTCTTCTTCCCTCTCTTTCCCCCACTCTTTCTCCACATGCCTGGTGTGCACAGCAGGTGTGCATTTAAATACTCAAATAACGATCCGTGCATGTATTTCATGGCACTTTCTGTCAGGACAGAGGAACCTGGAGGTTCAAACAAACGTTGGTTGTTGTGAGTTTTAAGACTAGGCTCCAATCCCAGGACCAGTCCCGAGGAATCTGTACACTAATTTCCAAACTCCAGACTCCTGCCTTATTGGAAAGGACCCTGATACTGGGAGAGACAGAGGGCAAGAGGAGAAGGGAGAGACAGAGGAAGACAGGGAAGCTAGGCATGCTGTGGTCCCTGGGGTCACAGAGAGTTGGACATGACTTAGCAACTGAACGACAACAAACTCCTGCCATCTCAGAAGCACCCTCCGAAGAGGAGACGGGACAAGTGTCCTGCTAAATGACTGTCGACAGCAGCATTAACTCCTCCTGCAGGCGAGGAAGTGAACATATCAACAGATGCAAAAAAAACAAAAAAAAAAAAGCTAGGAGACAATCACAAGTGACCACGTGATACTGCATCTATTGCCAAGTGAAATCCATGACAGAACAGAAAATTAAGACTGATGCCAACCAGGAAGCACGGCCTCCGGTCACACACACTGAAAGACACGGTCACATTGAGGCTTTCACAGCACCCAAGTGCCAGGAACTGCATCTGCTCTTTCGGTGAGAAGTGCAAAGTGAGGCTGCAAGTTCAGAGACGGCTGCAAAATAAGACATGTGTATCCCACATGCACATGTGTGTGTAACTGGCTATCTGTTCAGCTGTGAAGCTGAGTTTATTTATCAGTCTAAGATGACATGGCCTGAAATCAGGGTACAAAAGGCTGAGGGGTATCCACAAGACCCCCTGGCAAGAGTCTGACTCTATTTTGATCACGACCACCACTCAGAAAGCTCTATGTTGTGTTGCATTCCTTAAAACATTTTGCAAAAGTGAGGAAAAAAACATGAACTGTGTGGTTAAGAAAGCTGACCTAAAGCTTACAAGGTGGCGTGGGAGGGGGAATGTACAGCATGTCCTCATACTGTCACACTGGGGCACTGCTTAGTGGGTCAAATATTATTTAATTCTCTAGAAAATACCTGTGTATGATTTTGCTATTTAGTATTTGATCAAGAGTTACAGGTTAATTTCTAGATTTACCTCGGTTGAAAGAGTACCCCAAAGCAGGAGGTCTCATTGCTATCTAGGAAATTAATCAGTTCAATATATAATCAAGAAATTCTAATGTAATACTCTTTCTTAAATGCCTTATAAACACCTGGTTCCTCAAATGCTCTTTAAATCCTTGTGTCCTCCTTATAGGAGTCCTCAGTGGTGAGATCAATCAGTCAATGACCCACATTAATACTTTTTTCTGACGAAGAATTTCAGTTTTCACTCTGAGACAGTTTAATGGTCAGAAGCTCACTTTTAGTCATTCAGGAAAACTCTACTGCTAACTTTTCTCCATTTTCCTGTGGGTTCTATTTTCCTGAAGGTTAACTTCTACAGAACGACTTCAGAAACTACTGTGCCAGTGCTGGGCAGGGTTGAGGTTTTGTGTGTGGGGGGGTATTTCCTCCATGTTTGGTTTCATTTTTCCTCGTATTACTCCCAAGTCAGTAAAGAACGCCTTAGCCACCATCTCCCCAGAGACAAGTGATGTCACTTAGCTCTCTAAGTGCCCTGACTATACAGCACCTTGTTCAAAGCATGACCTGAATTCGGGGTGGGGGTGTGGGAGGTGGGTTGCTGGTAATGTCCTAGAGTCAATTTGGGGAAGCCAGTGGGACAAAACATAGTGAGCGTTCATGTGTTCTTACTGCTTGATACCTTTTGGCTTGAAAACATGCTCTTTGAAAGGTTTCCAAAGGTAATGCCAATCACTGATACTTACACGTCTACACATGACCTTGCCCACACTCCCCAAGGGCTGCAAAACTATGAATGGTGTTGAAGGTGACAGTCACATCTTTTTAAAAAAACATGATCCCATTACAGAAAATCCACGAAATGGAAGAAAACATAGGACCTTGTTCCTCTAACAAAACTACCACTGGTGTTTTGATCTATTTCCAGTCTGTACTTTTTAAAAGTGTTTTACATACCCAAGTACACACATGATTTTTCACGTAGACTATATCAATTATCTATAAATGGGTGTAAGTAAAGCCGAAGCCTCATAATATTGTTCTAAAACTCTGGTCTATCACTTACGTTTTCTCCAAATTTTGGCATCAGTAAACATCAGCCATTTTTCATAGGTACTGTTCTGATTTTAAGTAGCTATAAAACTTTCAATTAAGTGGCAATACCATAAACTCCCGTATCTATCCCATCACTGAGTGATTGCATCCTACCTGTCTGATGACCAAGAATCTCTCGTTGACCACACTCCCACCAGGTTCCTCTGAGTCCTTCAGCTAAGTCTGACCCCAGCTGATGAAGACCTGAACAAACTCTATGGGTGTTTCCAATAGCTCAAGACCACCTCTGTAAGAAGATCCTTCCCTCCTCCACCGCTTAAAGGGCCCATGAGAGAAAGGTCAGGGTAGCAAAAGAACTGCTGTGTGTTCCAGCCAAGATGTGGCCTCTGAGGAGACCCCAGCCCCGTGGTGGGGACTGGGGGGGATGAGTAGGAGCCTGACTTCCTTAAGAGGCACTGAGCAAACCCACGTGGGTTTCATGCGAACCAAAGGCCTCCTTCCTTTCCATTGTAACTGTCACATTCCTAATTCTGCCGACCACACCCCCACCCCCTCTCCAATCCCTCTCCCCCCCTAACATCCAGGTGAGAGTGAAAGTGTTAGTTGCTCAGTCGTGTCTGACTCTGCAACCTCATGGACTGCAGCCCACCAGGCTCCTCCTCTCCATGGGATTCTCCAGGCAAGTATACTGGAATGGGTATCCATACCCTTCCTCCAGGGGATCTTTCTGACCCAGGGATCAAACCCTGCGCTGCAGGTGGATTCCTTAATGTCTGAGCCACCAGAGAAGCCCAAAGCTCTGGAAAAATCCAAGTGGAACCCCATTCTTGCTGGACTCTTGCCTACTGCAACAGTGTGTCTCTGATTGAACACGGTACTGACTACTGTGCATGCGTGTGCTCAGTTGCCTCAGTCATGTCTGACTCTTTGTGACCCCATGGACCGTAGCTCACCAGGCTCCTCTGTCCATGGGATTCTCCAGGCAACTCTCTTGTCCAGAGTTGTTAATCTTGACACAGACATGTGAGTGAAAACACCGGGGACAATGCTCATTCTCAAAGACACCGCCAGTCCTCTGAGTCTTTCCCCAGATGCCACAGAACAGAGACAAGCCATCATCACTATGTCCTGTCCAAATTCTCCACCCACAGATTCCAGTGATGTGGTTGCTCTACATCATGAAGTTTGGGCTGCTTTGTTATGCAGCAGCAGGTAACTGCTACACCCAACAGAACCACCCATTCTGCCCAGGGCATCTGTCTTCTCAGCTTACTCATCCACACAACGGAACCACAATCATTTCAAGGGTCTAGACGAGCAGCAATACACATGTGGGCTCTGCTTCCAGGCTTTTTTTTTTTCTTGGAATTGATTCTGACTATTGCTAAAATAATATTAATCTTTTAAAACCGCAGGCCCAATCATGGCATTTCCCTGCTTCAAACCCTTTAATAGAGTGCCACTGTGTACTAAGTAAAGTCCACACTCCTCAGCACAACGTGCCAAGTCCGTTCTTACTTGGTCTCAATCAACGCTGTCTGTCTCAATCTCCCGTTCTTCACTGCCTTCTCCAGCCCAACTGGATTCGTCACTCTTCTCCAGAAATGCCCAAATCTGCCATGGCTTTGCTCTGCTCACGCTACTCACACAGTCTCAGTGTGTTTTCCTCTCGTGGGTATAAGCTGATGCCCCTTCTCCCCCTCTCTTTTCCAGTTTTACTGAGATATGACATACAGTACTAAGTAAGTTTAAGGTGCAGAGTACAGAGCAATGATTTCACTTAATATATCATGAAATGTCATATATTCACTATTGAGTCAATATTCACTGTTAATCATACCTACTACCAATTTCAAATATGAAAAGTGAAAGTCACTCAGTCGCATCTGACTCTTCGACCCCATGAACTGTAGCCTACCAGTGCTTCTGTCCATGGAATTCTCCAGGCTAGAACATACTGCAGTGGGTAGCCATTCCCCTCTCCAGGGTATCTGCGCAACCCAAGGAGTGAACCCAGGTCTCCCGCATTGCAGGCAGATTATACCTCATCCTATTTCATATATAACTGACAAACAATTATGTATTTCCAATTAAGTGCTTTTTTAAAAAGTTATTTTTAATTGAAGGATAATTACAATATTATGTTGGTTTCTGCTACACATAAACATGAATTATAGGCATACATTATGTCCCCTTCCTCTCAAGACCTTCTCCCATCTCCAACCCAAGATGTCCTTCTTTAATGAACCACTTTGCCTGCCCTGAATGTCCTCAGCATTGGAACACCACCTTCATCTTGGCATACCTTTCATCTTGTACAAATCTTTGGTTTTTGCCTCCTGTCTCCTCTACTGGACTGCCTCATTCACCAACAGTACAGATAATGTCTGGGACGTCTCTCTGTCCCAGGGCCTAACATTCTGCCTTGCACATTAAGGGGTATTCAGTTTCTCCGTCCTTGCTGTGACTATATCAGAAAGACAGACTGTGCTGGCAGGAAAATGTTGAATCACTGGTTCTGGAAATTCTTCTGCCATAATGTTTAATAAATTCGAATGAGGCAGAAGGTGGCTATGGGAATCACCACCTGCAGATCCTCCTGGGAAGTTCAGGGATAGCAGAATGGCTTTGCTTCAGGTAGAAACAGAGAAGCTGAGTGAAATTGTAACTTCAGGTGCTCGGAGAAGAACAGACTCTGGCCAGAACTCTCCAGGATCTATGAGGCCCTGATTCCGTGGGCACATACTGTTGCGATAGGTCAATTATTCCTGCTGACTGATAGTGTGGAGTCAAAGCTCATCATAAATGTGATGTATCTCATTCCAGGCCCTGCTGCAGTGCACTGGCATTTTGATAACAAAATGATGGACAGGTGCAGCTTGTCATTACAGGATGATAAAGCCACTGACCACATCAACTGCAATGCCATCAGAACTACATTGTGCAGGAGGGGGAGCTAGTAATTTCCTTCACCAGGGTGACTTTTGGGAGCCCTCTTTTCAGCACTCAATTACATACACGTTTTTGCTCCTTGCCAAAGACCTGAGAGTTTTTAAGTTTAAGATAACTTGGTAACATGTATTCAAAAATGTTACCGCCCATACACCACTCCAACATGCAGGAGACCCATCTTGCATCATCCACACACTCTTCTGCGGCCCTTCATTCTGCTTGGCACCTGGTATCTGGGGAGCACTCCAGAGGAAATAAACACAGTCTGGGAATGTGAAGCAATTTCTCCAACTCAGCAAAAATCCTGAAACCCAAAATGTCAACTTCACAGAAAAAAGATATCATCCCCTTGCTTTCAGTTTTTTCCCCGTGTATCCTTCTCTGAGAGACTGGAACTGCACAATTCTCTCTCTCATGGCCCAATCTCTCTCCAAACTACCTCCCAGCGACACACTGACATACAAGCTGGCCAGTGTCCCCGAGAAAATCAAACACCTAATTCTTTTTAAAAAGCCAGTCCGAGATGATCAATTTCTTACTCTGTGGTTCCTCCCCCCTCATCTCCTCCTGCCCCTTTAAGAAGGAGGAAAGCACCTTTCCCGGGAATGTGCAGAAACACATTTTTAGATAAAATTTTATTTTGGTCTCGCCAGGCAGGAAGCTATTACCCCTCTGTTGTTATCTTTATGTGCATGATTAGGAATAATAGCTGATTTGTGAAGTTATCTATTACGGGAAATAATCAAGATTAATGAGCCCCGTGGCACTTGCTGAATGCCTCTGGAGATTTATTGCTCAGGCTGGGCGTTTCTCTTGTGTTGTTGGTACTGTCAGGTTTTTTTTTTTTTTTAACACGTGCAAATGGAGACATGGATTAATTGTGGAAGAGGAAAAAAGCTCTTTCAATGTTATCAAATACTGGGCACAGCTTAGCCCCGCCTTGCCCAATGAGACCCTTTTGTGACATATAATGATGCCAGAGTCTAGGCCCCACCCTGCTTTAGATCCAGGCAGAGAGTGTTTGTTAGCTTGTACCCTCCAGGGTGTGTGGACTGTCCACTAGAAGTCCTGTTCCGATGTCAAGATTTGGCTGAGGGCTTCCCTGATGGCTCAGTGGTAAAGAAACTGCCTGCCAATGCAGGAGACACAGAACCGATCCCTGACCTGGGAAGACCTCACATGCCACGGCAGCTAAGCCTGTGCACCACAGCTACTGAACCTGTGCTCCAGGAGCTGCAAATCCCGAGGCCCGTGCGCCCTAGAGCCCACGCGCCCCAAGAGAAGCCACTGCAATGAGAAGCCTTCACTCTGCAACAAGGAGCAGCCCTTGCCAGCCCCAACTTGAGAAAAGCCTGTGTAGCAATGAAGACCCAGTGCAGCCAAGACTAAATAAGCACATATGTTTATTAAAAAAAGAAAAAAAAAAAGATCTGCCCTAGATGGAGACAAATTTATGGTGCTGGGGCTGCAAACGCTCAGGGAGTTTCAGCCACCTGCTCAAGCAGGGAGATCCCATCTTCTCCTCCGTGGATCTGCCCTGCAGTCACAGGGCTGCTGTGGATGGCAAAACCACGGCTGCAGGGCCAGCGTGGCTTTGTTCTGAATGTCTGGATTGATGCCGGACATTCTGTACGCTGGGCCTCTCTGGAAATGGAACAGTGATCCAGGATCCAAATGAAATTCTGGTGGTACAGCCTCTGTATGGTAGCAACTTCACAGTCAAAGTGCATGCTCGGTTGCTTCAGTCATGTCCAACTTGTTGCGACCCCTTGGACTGAAGCCCACTAGGCTCCTCTGTCCATGGGATTTCCCAGGCAAGAATACTGGAGTGGGTTGCCATGCCCACCCCCAGGGGATCTTCCCCACTCAGGGGCTGAACTCCCATTGCAGGCGGATCCTTTCCACACTGAGCCACCTGGGAAGCCAATAGGAACAGTCAATAAGGAATTACAAAGCCTGCTTCCTGACACAGGCAGGTGGGAGGTAGGGAAAAAAGCTCTCTGTGACCAGACCGCTATTAATGGAAGCAGACAGAGGTGCTGAATCTCTGCCTGCCAGGGTCAGGATTCCAGCTCTGCAACATACAGCCACACCCCTGCTGCGAAATGTAAACTTTACACACTTCCATGGCCCATCTGGAAACTGGGCAATAACAGTACTGATACCACAAGGTGACTGATGAATAAAATGAATGAATACATGTACCAGTGCTTAGAAGAACTTGACAGTATAGTTGTTACTTTTAAACAACAATTTGTCAGTCCAAATGTACCTAAAACATCCTGGACTAGAGACCCATGGCGTTCTATTACATTGCTAATAACCTCAGATATACGGATGACACCACCTTTATGGCAGAAGGTGAAGAGGAGCTACAAAGGCGCTTGATGAAAGTGAAAGAGGAGAGTGAAAAAGTTGGCTTAAAGCTCAACATTCAGAAAACGAAGATCATGGCATCTGGTTCCATCACTTCATGGGAAATAGATGGGTAAACAGTGGAAACAGTGGCAGACTTTATTTTGGGGGGCTCCAAAATCACTGCAGGTGGTGACTGCAGCCATGAAATTAGAAGACGCTTACTCCTTGGAAGAAAAGTTATGACCAACCTAGATAGCATATTCAAAAGCAGAGACATTACTTTGCCGACTAAGGTCCGTCTAGTCAAGGCTATGGTTTTTCCTGTGGTCATGTACGGATGTTGAGAGTTGGACTGTGAAGACGGCTGAGTGCCGAAGAATTGATGCTTTTGAACTGTGGTGTTGGAGAAGACTCTTGAGAGTCCCTTGGACTGCAAGGAGATCCAACCAGTCCATTCTGAAGGAGATCAACCCTGGGATTTCTTTGGAAGGAATGATGCTAAAGCTGAAACTCCAATACTTTGGCCACCTCATACGAAGAGTTGACTCACTGGAAAAGACTCTGATGCTGGGAGGGATTGGGGGCAGGAGGAGAAGGGGAGGACCGAGGATGGCTGGCTGGATGGCATCACGGACTCGATGGACGTGAGTCTGAGTGAACTCTGAGAGATGGTGATGAACAGGGAGGCCTGGCGTACTGCGATTCATGGGGTCTCAAAGAATCGGACACGACTGAGCGACTGAACTGAACTGACAACCTGTTAAGTTTCCACTTTGTTTTTTCCCAGTGGGCAGAATGAGGGTGTAACAGATGAACCCCAATCCAACAGTTAAAAAGTCCAGCTTCCAGAACCAGATCAATCACCAACAGTATGATGGTGGGTCAGTGCACTTTCTATTTTTGGGTCTAGTTTCCCTACGGATTATATATAGATTTGGAAAATGACCTCGAGTGTCTTCAGTGATGGTATCATATAAACCTTTAGGTCACATGCATGCTCTTTTTTGTTAACTTAGGTGGAGAAACAGCCCCGGGAGTGAATGCAAAAACCAATGTAACATATACTTGAAATTTTCAAAAGTCCTTTTGAATATTTAGAAAATCACTGCATTACCAACTAATAAAACCGCAGGGTATTTATTTGTAGACTTTTAAGAAGTCAAAGCCTCTAAAAACACACTTGGCAAAACAGAGCAATAGCCAAGAGTCCCAGCAGAATACTTTTTAATGTGCTGGAGCTTGCATTTCCATAAGATATTAAGAGGATCATTGGGTTTATTTAAAAGCATATATACTGATGACCTCAGCAGAGAGACGATAATGGCCTTTCTCTGAAGGGGTTTATACTCTCTAGACCATGATTTTCATATTCTTGTGGCAAAGGTAGAAAACACTTTTGCCATTTTATCCTTTTCCCAGGGACTTGTTAATTCATGACCAGGTAGGGCCTGAGATTTCTACACCAAAACCGAATTGGCTGTTTCTGTAAGCAATATATTGACTTTTCCATTTAAAAGCAGGAATTACTGCATGTGACCTCTATCACTTACACCTTCAAAAGGATGGTTGATTTCTTCACTCCCATTTCCCAATCCCACCCTTGACTCTGCCCATCAACATCCTGTCTTTTTAAGGCCCGAGTCAGATTCATAGACTTCATCTTTAACCTGTCCAAAGGAATTCATTTCTCCTTTCTCAGGGGCCCCAAGCCTTTCATATTTCTAATGGCAAGAACACAGAGAAGAACTATACAAAAAAGATCTTCACGACCAAGATAATCACGATGGTGTGATCACTCACCTAGAGCCAGACATTCTGGAACGTGAAATTAAGCGGGCCTTAGAAAGCATCACTACAAACAAAGCTAGTGGAGGTGATGGAATTCCAGTTGAGCTATTTCAAATCCTAAAAGATGATGCTGTGAAAGTGCTGCACTCAATATGCCAGCAAATTTGGAAAACTCAGCAGTGGCCACAGGACTGGTAAAGCTCAGTTTTCATTTCAATCCCAAAGAAAGGCAATGCCAAAGATTGCTCAAACTACCACACAATTGCACTCATCTCACATGCTAATAAAGTAATGCTCAAAATTCTCCAAGCCAGGCTTCAGCAATACCTGAACTGTGAACTTCCACATGTTCAAGCTGGTGTTAGAAAAGGCAGAGGAATCAGAGATCAAACTGCTAACATCTGCTGGATCATGGAAAAAGCAAGAGAGTTCCAGAAAAACATCTAGTTCTGCTTTACTGACTATGCCAAAGCCTTTGACTGTGTTCTGAAAGAGATAGGAATAACAGACCACCTGATCTGCCTCTTGAGAAATCTGTAGGCAGATCAGGAAGCAACAGTTAGAACTGGACATGGAACAACAGACTGGTTCCAAATATGAAAAGGAGTACATCAAGGCTGTATATTGTCACCCTGCTTATTTAACTTCTATGCAGAGTACATCATGAGAAACACTGGACTGGAAGAACCACAAGCTGGAATCAAGATTGCTGGGAGAAATATCAATAACCTCAGATATGCAGATGACACCATCCTTATGGCAGAAAGTGAGCAGGAACTAAAAAGCCTCTTGATGAAAGTGAAAGAGGAGAGCGGAAAAATTGGCTTAAAGCTCAACATTCAGAAAACGAAGATCATGGCATCTGGTCCCATCACTTCATGGGAAATAGACGGGGAAACAGTGGAAACAGTGGCAGACTTCATTTTGGGGGGCTTCAAAATCACTGCAGATGGTGACTGCAGCCATGAAATTAAAATATGCTTACTCCTTCGAAGAAAAGGTATGACCAATCTAGATAGTAATACTGAAAAGCAGAGACATTACTTTGCCAACAAAAGTCTGTCTAGTCAAGGCTATGGTTTTTCCTGTGGTCATGTATGGATGTGAGAGTTGGACTGTGAAGAAGGCTGAGCACGGAAGAATTGATGCTTTTGAACTGTGGTGTTGGAGAAGACTCTTGAGAGCCCCTTGGACTGCAAGGAGATCCAACCAGTCCATTCTGAAGGAGATCAGCCCTGGGTGTTCTTTGGAAGGACTGATGCTAAAGCTGAAACTCCAGTACATTGGCCACCTCATGCGAAGAGTTGACTCACTGGAAAAGACTGATGCTGGGAGGGACTGGGGGCAGGAGAAGAAGGGGAAGACAGAGGATGAGATGGCTGGATAGCATCACTGCCTCGATGGACGTGAGTTTTAGTGAACTCTGGGAGTTGGTGAGGGACAGGGAGGCCTGGCGTGCTGCGACTCACAGGGTCGCAAAGAGTCGGACACGACTGAGCGACTGAACTGAATTGAACTGAATGGAATACCTGCATATCACATTTAACTGTGGGCTGCTACATCCCTTAATTCAACCCAGTAAGACCTTCAGCATGGAGACCATCTCCAGTCCACACTTTCTCAAAGGTGAAATCAGTCAGGTGTCTGGGTATTCCTCTATCTGTCCAACAAGATAAAAAATACAACAACTATGTCTTAATTGGTGTTTATTCCCACCACATTTGCTGGCACATACCATCAGTAAAGCTACAGATCAATTTAAGTCACAGAATTACATACTGTCTCTTCTTGGGCTTAACATCCAACTAGAGAACAAGAAAGTGGGTTCTCCTGGATTCTTCCCTTTCCTGGAGGGAAATGAATTATCCACAGGATAGTTTCTTTTCTCTGCCTAAAATTATTAGTGCAGACCACGGACAATCAGCCTAGAGTGGCTCTTCACAGTGGTTGGTACCTGCTCTGAACCTTTGATCCTAGAGTTCAGCCTGCTGACTGAGAGAATTTAAATAAATTCTAAAGCAGCTCATATTTTGGTTGTTGAGACTGGCCGTGGGAGACAAGCAACAAAGATGCCATTACTATATGGCAGGCCCTGTGTTAAAGTCCTCTCCATCTAATATTATTTAATCCTACCTATGGCTAAATGCTGACAAAGGTCTATATAGTCAAAGCTATGGTTTTTCCAGTAGTCACGTACAGATGTGTGAAAGTGAAAGTGAAGTCGCTCAGTCGTATCTGACTCTTTGCGACCCCATGGACTGTAGCCTACAGTCTCCTCCATCCATGGGATTTTCCAGGCATGAATACTGGAGTGGGTTGCTGTTCCTTCTCCAGATCTTCCCGACCCAGGGATTGAACCCGGGTCTCCCACCTTGTAGGCAGACGCTTTACCATCTGAGCCACCAGGGAAGTCTGTACAGATGTGTGTTGGATTATAAAAAAGGCTAAGTGCCAAAGAATTAATGCTTTTGAACTGTGGTGGTGGAGAAGACTCTTGAGAGTCCCTTGAACAGGAAGGAGATCAAACCAGTCAATCCTAAAGGAAATAAACTCTGAATATTCACTCAAAGGACTGATGGTGAAGCACCAATACTTTGGCCACCTGATGGAAGAGCCGACTCAATGGAAAAGATTCTGATGCTGGGAAAGCCTGAGAGTGGGAGGGCGGGGGGTGACAGAGGATGAGATGGCTAGATGGTATCACTGACTCAATGGACATGAGTTTGAGAGAACTCTGGGAGACAGTGAAGGTCAGAGCAGCCTGGCGCGCTGCAGGCCATGGGTCGCAGAGTCAAACACGACTTAGCAACTGAACAACAACAACACGACTACACAAGAAAAGCATTATTCACCCTCTTTTTAAGGATGGAGAAACTGAGTACCAAGACATTGAGAGGCTTGTCCAAATAGATGATGGAATCAAGATTCCAATTCAAGCTGTCTGAAGCCAGAGTCCTGGCTCTTAAACCATGAAACTGTTCTGGGCGGGGAGCAGGGGGTAGAGGTGACCAATGCATTTCTCACCCACTGCAGGACAAGGGGAAGCAGGCATATGGAAAGTGGAACATACACGGTGCTACCTTAGTAAAAGCTTTTGTGTAAAACTTGAGTTGGGCTTCCCTGGTGGCTCAGAGGTTAAAGCATCTGCCCGCAATGCGGGAGACCTGAGTTCAATCCCTGGGTGGGGAAGATACCCTGGAGAAGGAAATGGCAACGCACTCCAGTTTTCTTGTCTGGAGAATCCCATGGATGGAGGAGCCTGGCGGCCTACAGTCCATGGGGTCACAAAGAGCTGGACACGACTGAGTGACTTCACTTTCACTTTACCTGGTGGTTCAGTGGTAACCTGCAATGCAGGAGACCTGGGTATCATTTCTGGGTTGGGAAGATCCCCTGGAGGCAGAAAGGGCAACCCACTCCAGTGTTCTTGCCTGGCAAATCTCATGGCACGAGGAGCCTGGCAGGCTACAGTCCATGGGGTTGCAAAGAGTAGGACACGACTTAGGGAATAAACAACAACAAAACTTGAGTTATCTTTTGTCATTCACATGTTGGTTATTCTCACTCATGGAGAAGACAGACATAACATAAAACAGTCACCAAACTACCCTCTGCATCGGTCTCCACTGCTTCTCCAGTTCTTTCTTATTTAATCACATTTTAAGTTCAAGGGCTCCTGTAAGGAACTGGTGAAGTGAGTGAAGAAGCGGAAATACACATTTGTTTCCTATTATTAGGAACATGCCAACTGGCATAGCCCTGATCATGGGCATCTGTCAAGATAAATCTTTCACCAGCACATTTTTAATTCCCCAACAGAGGTGTCAACAATCAACAGACTCTGTGATAAGAACAGAAGGGTCACTGTGACCTCTGACCTCACTGCGAGTCAAGACAGAATAAAAACCACGACCAGAGGAAACAAAGCATGTAGGGATGGGGCCTGGGGCTGGAATCTGTCTGCACAGGTGACTCCTCTGAAGGGAGAAAGGAAACATGTTTTCTTATTTCAGTGGAATTCTTCATCTGGCTTCTGCTTGCAGATATCAGTATCAGGTAGAAAACCTCACCCCATTTTAAGCAGCATTAAGACACCAGCGATTTCATAACTGCCAGTTAGTACATACAAAAGGGTATATACAACACATACTATTCAAAAGACGGCAAAGCTCTGACGTGTCTATTTGGAAGTCTGGCTTCCCTGGCCAGCTACACTGAGCATCTACAGTAGGTTTACTGTGTCCAGGGTGAGACAGCCAAGCATCTCCAACCAGGGACCTCTTCACAGGCCACCCTGTGCTTCAGGCTGAGAGTCGAAAGACCTGAGTTTTCAGCCTAAACTTAGAATCATGAATTACTGGCTTGAGAGATTTGTAATCACAAAATCACAGAAGTTTTAGAACGGGAAGGGATCTCAGAGCTCAAAGTAATCCCTTCATTTTACAGATGAGAGAGGAGCGAGCCAGGCAGCAGGAGCAATTTATATACATGATGGCTCAAATGGTAAAGGGTCTGCCTGCGATGCAGCAGAGCAGGTTCAGTCCCTGGGTCGGAAAGAGGGCCTGAGAAGAGAAAGGCTGCCCATTCTAGTCCTCCTGCCTGGAGAATTCCATGGACAGAGGAGCCTGGTGGGCTACAGTCCATGGGGTCACAGAGAGTTGGACACAACTGAGCCACGAACACTGTTTCCTTTTCGCTCAGTCACTCACAGCACAGTGGAACCTGGAACCCATGCTTCAAGACCCTTAGGCCACCGTGCTTTCTGCTCTGCAGGGAAACCTAGCACATCGCCTTGCCCGTGGCGGCCACCAGTATTCTTTACAAGAACGAACAGCTGATTGACCCAGAAATCCAGAAAAGCTGAGAGGAATGTCATCACCTGGGCCCGGTCACTGAGTTGATCTCTCCTGTAACTTCAACAAAAGACAGGAGTGTGCCTACAGGACAGGTTTTCTTCAGGATCATCTGCTAGGAGTAGCTAAAGGCTGGGTATCATTTTTGGGTGCGTCTTTTGGGGAGTAATTAAGAGTTTTGAACTCTTGAGAAAAAAACTATGGGGCTTAAGTGAGGGATTAACATGGGGGTGGACAGGACTGGAGTCTGATTTTTTTTAAACTTTTAACTGTATTTTTGATTTACAATGTGGTGCTAGCTTCAGGGACACAAGGTGAATCGGGCATACATATACATATAATCCACTTTTTTTTTGAGATTCTTTTCACAGGCAGGCTGTTACAGAGTGTTGAGCTCTTATTAGTTATCTAATTTTATATATAGTAGTGTATATACAGTAGTGTGTAAATGGAGAAGGTGATGGCACCTCCCTCTAGTACTCTTGCCTGGAAAATCCCATGGACAGAGGAGCTTGATGGGCTGCAGACCATGGGGTCGAGAAGAGTCAGACACGACTGAGCGATTTCACTTTCACTTTTTACTTTCATGCATTGGAGAAGGAAACGGCAACCCACTCCAGTGTTTTTGCCTGGAGAATCCTAGGGACAGGGGAGCCTGGTGGACTGCCATCTATGGGGTGACACAGAGTTGGACACGACTGAAGCGACTTACCAGCAGTAACAGCAGCAGTGTGTATATGTCAGTTTCAATCTCCCAATTTTTCCCCACCCTTATCCCCTGGTAAACATAAGTTTATTTTCTATATCCACGTGGAGTCTTACATTTATGTTCCCTTCCTTATTCCTCTCCTCCACGGAACCCTAGCTCCAACCAGAAAGGAGGAATCCAGGGCTCAGGCTCCGTTCACTGGAATATTTACCATTCTGTGATCAACCGGCCAAAGTCACAGGAAAATCTGGAAGTCCCTCCAGGGAAAGAAAAGTAGGTGAGAGAGGCATGCTATTGGCCCCAGAACAAAGCTTGATGTGTTTTTCTTTTCTATGAGTTAAAAATGTACAGAAGAAAGCACCAATATTATGAGGAAATTAGAATCTAGGGAAAGTATGTCAATAAATGACCAATGCACCCTGAAAAAATCCTTCTTTTATAAGAGATGCACATGGGAAACCCTTTAGCAAACCATTCACCAGAAAGGTGAGTCATGAAGCAAGTACTTCAGGCAAAACAAACAAACAAACAAAAAATATATATATGCTGCACTCAATATGCCAGCAAATTTGGAAAACTCAGCAGTGGCCACAGGACTGGTAAAGCTCAGTTTTTATTGCAATTCCAAAGAAAGGCAACGCCAAAGAATGCTCAAACTACTGCACAATTGCACTCATCTCACATGCTAGTAAAGTAATGCTCAAAATTCTCCAAGCCGGGCTTCAGCAATACGTGAACCGTGAACTCCCTGATGTTCAAGCTGGTTTTAGAAAAGGCAGAGGAACCAGAGATCAAATTGCCAACATCCGCTGGATCACTGAAAAAGCAAGAGTTCCAGAAAAACATCTATTTCTGCTTTATTGACTATGCCAAAGCCTTTGACTGTGTGGATCACAATAAACTGTGGACAATTCTGAAAGAGATGGAAATACCAGACCACCTGACCTGCCTCTTGAGAAATCTGTAGGCAGGTCAGGAAGCAACAGTTAGAACTGGACATGGAACAACAGACTGGTTCCAAATAGAAAAAGGAGTACATCAAGGCTGTATATTGTCACCCTGCTTATTTAACTTCTATGCAGAGTACATCATAAGAAACGCTGGGCTGGAAGAACCACAAGCTGGAATCAAGATTGCCGGGAGAAATATCAATAACCTCAGATATGCAGATGACACCACCCTTATGGCAGAAAGTGAACAGGAACTAAAAAGCCTCTTGACAAAAGTGAAAAAGGAAAGCGAAAAAGTTGGCTTAAAGCTCAACATTCAGAAAACGAAGATCATGGCATCTCATCCCATCACTTCACGGGAAACAGATGGGGAAACAGTGGCAGACTTTATTTTGGGGGGCTCCAAAATCACTGCAGGTGGTGACTGCGGCCATGAAATTAGAAGACACTTATTCCTTGGAAGGAAAGTTATGACCAACCTAGATAGCATATTCAAAAGCAGAGACATTACTTTGCCAACTAAAGTCCGTCTAGTCAAGGCTATGGTTTTTCCTGTGAACATGTATGGATGTGAGAGTTGGACTGTGAAGAAGGCTGAGCACGGAAGAATTGATGCTTTTGAAGTGTGGTGTTGGAGAAGACTCTTGAGAGTCCCTTGGACTGCAAGGAGATCCAACCAGTCCATTCTGAAGGAGATCAGCCCTGGGATTTCTTTGGAAGGAATGATGCTAAAGCTGAAACTCCAATACTTTGGCCACCTCATGCGAAGAGTTGACTCATTGGAAAAGACTCTGTTGCTGGGAAGGATTGGGGGCAGGAGGAGAAGGGGACGACCGAGGATGAGATGGCTGGATGGCATCACAGACTCGATGGCCGTGAGTCTGGGTGAACTCCGAGAGTTGGTGATGGACAGGGAGGTCTGGCGTGCTGTGATTCATGGGGTCACAAAGAGTCGGATACGACTGAGCGACTGAACTGAACTGAAATACACACATTTATATGTTCAAATTTTCATCTATTTCTAAATGAGTACTCCATGAAAACCTTTTAAGAGGTTCCAACATGCCAGTTTAATGAACTTTCCCCCCCTCATCTCAACTCTCCTAGGTTCTGCCTAGTATTTGAATCAGTGGTACCAAAATAGTGAAGCAGGGTCCTGATATATAATTTCCATCTTTTCTGGGAACAAATCCTACTGGGAATGGAAATGCTCTTGTCCTAATATTCTTTAGTCAGGTCCCACTATATAAAAAATTCCTTCTAGAACAGAACGTAAACTAGTAAATTCTTCACTGTTCTAAAGAATTGATCACGAAATTGAGCCTGTCCCCTCCTCTAAAATAATCCCTCTTACATTTATAGAATTTCAGTTTTTGAAAGTTTGATTTCCAGGAAATAGATGCTTAAGCAACTGTGAGAAGAAGTTTAACACACATAGATTTTTTTTTTTTCAAACAAATACCAGACTAACTTATCTAACAAAGCCAATTAGAAACGGAAAAATAGGCAGATGCTGAGACAGAAAGCTACAGCCACCTGCCTCCAGGAACTGGCAGCTGGTTAGACTTAATTCTAATAACAGCAGATGTGGACCAAATGATGGTTCCAACGATCTTCTTTTCATTAAATGAGTATTAGGACTTTGATTCCAATCAAAGGTTGTCCCAGAAGAGAGTGGCCACCATTCTCCTCCACCTCCGAATACCTTCTCCTTACTGCAAGCTTCAAATTAAGCACATGGATGAGGTTCCCTCTACAAGATACAATAAAAAGGTCCCCCAATATCGGACTCAGTGCCATGCAGAAATTATATGTTCACAAAGTGCATGTTTGATGGAAAAGAAGGCAATGGTTAATACATACAGGAACTAATACTGCATTTGCCTGAAATTTATAAGAGCTGTACAGTATATTTCTAGATGTCTGTGTAGGCAGTGATTCTATCTTCGGGTAATCTTGGGGAAAACTACCAATTCTATGTTCCTTGTCTAGCAGAGAGGAAAAAATGGCCACACCCTACTAAATATATGTAACCATCCACTCACTCATTCCAGGAACATTTTAGTGAGCAATCACGATGGGTCAGAAACTGGGCACTTACTAAGAAATAACTCCATTAAAGATGCTAGCACAAAGACTTGTAAATATACAAATTTGTTCAAACAAAGACAGAAAAAGCAAAGGGAACTAACATGAAGGCAGTCCCTTCTTGGACCATTTATACACGACCCCACTTAATTCTCATAATGTGAGCCTATGTAATTTCTATTTTTTTAGATGGCTATACAAGCTTAGTGGTTGAAGAACTCATTAAGATGACACTCAGTAGCAAAGCCAGTCTTTGAACTAGTGTCTGATAAGTGTGAACCCTTTTCATCCTACCTTACCAGCTCTTACAAATACAGCCAAGACATTTCTGAACCTGGGAGCAGTTAACAGTGGTTTATACTCTTGATGATTCAGCCAGGTTCATTTTTTCAGTTATGAGTCATACAAATGATGAGCAACTAATTGATCCCACAGCGATCTGGTTTTCATTACTAAATGCTGTGGTCATCTGTGCCGTGTCATGGTAATTCTGACCACACACCAGGATGCAGCCAGGCGACAGCAAAAGCCAGCCCAAGAGAGCGCTAAGTGACCCTCTCTCTATTCTGAATAGCCAGACTCCATGGACCTGCAGTTTCCCCATGTTTTTGTGGAGGAGATAACTGTCCATCGACTCCCAAAGCTAGGCACGTACTAAAACCAAAGCCCATACGTGGAGTATAAAGAAATTACGGAATAAGAAATCATTTAGGTGATAGGACTTTGAGTAGAGCCTAAAAAAATGAATGAAATCTACACTTTTTTTTTTTTCAGATGCCTTCCTCTGTACCCAATCATGCTGAAGAAGTTTAAGAATGTTTTTGTTTTTACGTCTAGGCCAATAAATACAAAGAGTATCCTGAATACCACAGAGAGGGCGTGAGAGAAAACAGGAGGCAGAGCAGTCCTGGTCAGTTCCTGAAGGAGTGCAAGGCTCCCACACCCCAGCTGCACTCTCAGAATACAAACAGCTCAAAGGAGGCAGCGATCTGCTCCGGGGAATTAGTCGACTGTAGAACAACTCTCTTCTGGTCCAAAAGTGTTTGCTTATTTAATTCTTTAATCACATCACATCGACACTAAGGACGGGAGCAGTATGACTTTCAAACACATCCCCAGAAACGAAATTCCTCCTGGATCCTCTCTATGGAGCGTCCACGGGTTTACAGTCTTACCCCTGGTGGTCAAGGGTACATCACAGGGACAAGAACACAAAATTGCTGGTGTTCTTTTTGTACTTTTTGTAGGCAGTGACAGAATGACCCACACTTTGCTAATCTGATATCCCTATGCATTCAGCAAGGTTTTGATGGGTACAGGGCACTGTCTGGCTACATTTTTACACAGCCTTCCTGAGTGGTCAGTGTGTATGGGTTAGGGCTTGGAGTTGGGAGATGGTGTTTTCAGGAAGAAGGTTTGCGATAAATGAGGCCACTGACTCTAGAAATGGGCCAAGAACTAGAATAAGGGTAGCGAAAAAATACATTCAGGCAACCTCTCTCCTCCAGGACTCAGGCTCCAGCTAGTCTCTGTGGGCACCTTTGTTACAGGCAGAACTTGTTCAACTCTGGAAAAGCAGTGAATTCATTCCCTCTGTAGTCATTTTCTGTGAGCAAAGCATAAGTTTATGAAAGGTGAAATTTGTAGCACCTCAGAGCAAAAAACTGAACACTTCTTCCCACTGCACATGTTCCCCGCAAACTCCTTTTAGGATAATACAAGAAAGGGCAATTACAGAGACACTGGGAGAGGAAATTAAAAGAAAATTTAGGCTGACTGTCTTAAAGAAGCTTTCAAATATCTCAAGCCATTAGACAGTGGAAGTGCCCTCCAAGGGAATGTGTTCAAAACTCACACGGATGAGACATCGAGGCCTGTCAGAGGCAATGACCTTGAACTAGCAGGAAACAGCTTGCTCTAGTCAGTCTAAGCAGGTCATTTCCCAAACTAATTTGTATTTTTCCATTCCCTTTGGTACTTGTTTCTCAAAGATTATTTTGGGCTTTCGTTGCAAAACTCCTCATATATATAATTTATGTCTCAATCCTGATGCAGCAGTTTATGTATCAGACAATTGTCTTCCTCCTACACATTTTTCTTCTATTCACACACAACTTCTAGAGCTATGGGACTGGAGTTCATAAAAGTGAAATTAGCTTTACGTTTATGTGTGCTGGATGGTAAAGATTATGGGGGAATAGTTCATAATTCATGTCAAGAGGCTCACTTAGCCTTTCCATTCTTAGAGTGTCAGGGTGTTGAACGCTCTTAGCGATAAATAGCTAACTCTGAAATTAATGACTTTCCAGCTCCAACTTTAAGTTTTGCTAACAGAACTAATAACGTGTATTTTTATAGGGCTCAGAGGACTTGCATCATTTTCCAGGAGGCAGAAGAAAACATACTCACAACCACATATTTGGAGGACAGAAGCTTCTAACACCACAGGCTGACCTAATTACTTTTGATATTTTGCTCCCAGTTACGGTGTCAAGTCTCTAGTCACTAAAGACTTAAAGAACTCCTTAAATATTGGACCCAATCAGACCTGACCCACTTGGGATGATTTACGGTTTTTTTCCAGTATAGTGTTTGCTCACTTAACTAAATTTGCCTTTAAAAAGAAAGAAGAAAATAGTAGCAGTTGCCATCATTATAGAAATGTCAATCAAAACAAAGCTAACCAAGGAGAAGCCTTTCCCCATTCTAGGTTCACACATCACTTCCATCTCTTCACACAGTTCTGTAGCCATCCTACAGGTAGACAATCCTATTTTTCTAATGCTAACCCCTAAGCTTTGTCTGAACTACCACCCTGCCAAGAGACACTGATGACATGTCTCAGGGTTAACCATTTTTAAAACCACAATGGATCTGGGAAATTACCATTTTGTACAGAAAAAACACAGCAACTCACCTAAAGTGACGGAGCCTTGAATGACAGAGCGAGAACTAGAAGGCGGATCTGATCTCCAAGCCCAAGACGTCTTGCCCAAACTCTGTTTACTGTAATCTGCTTTCCGGAACGCTCCATGCTACCAATAACCCAAATTAGATTTCCAAGGCAAGCTCTCCTCTTGTCAATCCCTTTAAGCCTGAAAATCCACTACTGATGACCAATGCCTTGATTTGTGGAGCTCACACCAGGTAACTTAAAATTTCCTCAGGCTTTAGGAAGCTGAAAACAAGATAATGCCCAGGATCCAAGCAATGCTTCATCTGCTCTTACTTAAAAATGTCTGTTTTTATGTCTATCAGCAATCTAACTAGACTTCTTAAAAACAAGGTATCATAACTTTCCTCAGAACTTCAGAGTTTTTTTTCTAAACCAATGTTGTGAAATAATCAGGGTCCCTCATACTAAAAAAAGCATGCTGATGCATCATAGTAGAGAAAGCTTTTAACAAAAATTTGGAAAAAAAGGAGATTTTTGCTTTGATCCTTCTGAGATATTAATGGTAGCAGTAAATTAAAGATGTCTGTCAAGTGAGATTTTGCTCTCAGGCCAGTATCTTTTTTCTTGCCCAGAAAGTTTCTAGGCGTCATTTCACAGTATATGTTTGCCTAGGTTCTTCATCAGTATTACTCTTCATTTCATTCCTAAGAATTTTCAACAGTTTCTCCCTCCATTTTGTCCTTGCCAATGGTGTTACCTGCTCTGCTGCAAATATATCCCCAAAAGACATGTCTCTTAAATGCCAAACCAAACGGCAACAAAGGTGAGAGGACATATATTCACATTTAGAGTCTGGACATCTCAATCATACATATGGCTCAGAGCATTATTTTCACAGTATATGTTTGCCTAGGTTCTTCATCAGTATTACTCTTCATTTCATTCCTAAGAATTTTCAACAGTTTCTCCCTCCATTTTGTCCTTGCCAATGGTGTTACCTGCTCTGCTGCAAATATATCCCCAAAAGACATGTCTCTTAAATGCCAAACCAAACGGCAACAAAGGTGAGAGGACATATATTCACATTTAGAGTCTGGACATCTCAATCAATACATATGGCTCAGAGCATTAGCCCACTTTATTGACACAGTAGCCTTCTTCTGAGCTTCTTAAACATCTTGATAGATAGAACAAAAGAGATCTTAATGACCCAGATAACCACGATGGTGTGATCACTCACCTAGAGCCAGACATCCTGGAGTGTGAAGTCAAGTGGGCCTTAGGAAGCATCACTATGAACAAAAATAGTGGAGGTGATGAAATCCCCGTTAAGCTATTTCAAATCCTAAAAGATGATCCTGTGAAAGTGCTTCACTCAATATGCCAGCAAGTTTGGAAAACTCAGCAGTGGCTATAGGGCCGGAAAAGGTCAGTTTTCATTTCAATCCCAAAGAAAAGCAATGCCAAACAATGTTCAAACTGCTGCACAATTGCACTCATTCCACCAGCTAGCAAAATAATGCTCAAAACTCTCCAAGCCAGGCTTCAACAGTACATGAACCAAGAAATTCCAGACGTTCAAGCTGGATTAAGAAAATCCAGAGAAATCAGAGATCAAACTGCCAACATCCACTGGATCATAGAAAAAGCAAGAGAATTCTAGAAAAACATCTACTTCTGTTTCACTGATTAAAGCCTTTGACTGTATGGATCACAATAAACTGGAAAATTCTTCAAGAGGTGAGGGCCACCTTGCCTGCCTCATTGAAACCTGTATGCAGGTAAAGAAGCAACAGTTAGAAATAGACGTGAAACAACAGACTGGTTCCAAATTGGGGAAGGAGGATGTCAAGGCTGTGCACTGTCACCCTGCTTATTTAACTTATATGCAGAGTACATCATGTGAAATGCCAGGCTGGATGAAGCACATGCTGGAATCAAGACTGCTGGGAGAAACAGCAGTAACCTCAGACATGTAGATACCACCACCCTTATGGTGGAAAGTGAAGAGGAACTAAAGAACCTCTTGATGAAGGTGAAAGAGAAGAAGAAAAAAGTTGGCTTAAAGCTTAACATTAAAAAAAACCAAGATCATGGCATTTGGTCGCATCACTTTATGGCAAATAGATGGAGAAACAATAGGAACAGTGAGAGATTATTTTCTTGGGCTCCAAAATCACTGCAGATGGTTTCTGAGCCATGAAATTAAAAGATGCTTGCTCCTTGGAAGAAAAAGCTATGACAAACCTAGACAGTGTATTAAACAGTAGAGACATTACTTTGCTGACAAAGGTTCATGTAGTCAAAGCTATGGTTTTTCCAGTAGTCATGTATGGGTCTAAGAATTGGGCCATAAAGAAAGCTGAGCACCAAAGAATTGATGCCTTTGAACTATGGTGCTGGAGAAGACTCTTCAGAGTCCCTTAGACTGCAAGGAGATCAAACCAATCAATCCTCAGGGAAATCAGTCCTGAGTATTCATTGGAAGGACTGATGCTAAAGCTGAAACTCCAATACTTTGGCTGCTTGATGAGAAGAACAGACTCATTAGAAAAGATCCTGATGTTGGGAAAGACTCAAGGCAGGAGGAGAAGGGGATGACAGAGGAGGAGATGGTATGATGGCATCACCAACTCAATGGACATGAGTTTGAGCAAGCTCCAGGAGATGGTGAAGGGCAGGGTAGCCTGGAGTGCTGTAGTCCATGGGGTTGCAAAGAGTTGTCCACGACTGAACGACAAAATAAAACACTCCATCAGACTAGTCTTGATGAACAAGCTACCATCTCTCTTGAACTTTGCTGATCATGTCCTTCTTATACACAGGGACTCCACCCTAGTCAATCTTTACTCCTTAACGAGGTGTTATTCCACAGAACAATCTTTCTATTGAACAACTCTCACACTAACCTGCATCTACTTTGTTCTATTTAAAAAGTGCATGTGTTTATATGATCCGCTAATAGAATAAGCTGGTGTGGCATGACAGTTCCTTTCACTATTTTGTACAGGAATTAGAAACATGGCCTCAGATAATAACCACACGTTACAAAACCAGAGGTGACTCTGCGGCTCCCCACACCTCTGCCACTCAGACGTAGTCATCGAGGAAGGAGGGGACAATCATGTGGCAAAGGCCAAGGTGGCTCACGTCTCAGCCCCAGGGATCCAGACAGAGAGGCATCTTCCCACAGTAATAGCGGCAAACGAGAATATCATCAGAGACAGCACTTAGCTTGTTCTCTTCTGAGTTCAACAGGGTCTTTTTTCTGTACCCTAACTGAGAACCTACCTGTAAACTGTTTTCTAGGAGAAAATAAGCTCTAAAATTTAAATACACAGCTTAACATGGCCCCTAAATGGCATCAGCCAGTAGTTCAGATTGTTCTGCTTCAGATATTTGAACATAAGAAGGACACACAGTTCCCACTGCTGGACAAGGCCACAGTGGGTCTTCACTAAAGGAATGGGTGTCTTCCTATGCACAGGTTCAAACAAGGCCATGCCCAGGGTGATCACTCTGATTTGGGTCTGCTTATACTTGTGCTGCCAGTAACACTGGGTCACAGAACTGCAGGAAATGGAGGGCATCTGTTCACCCATTTTTCAGTCGTGTCCAATTCTGTGACCCCATGGACTGTAGGCTACAGGCTCCTCTGTCCATGGGATTCTCTGGGCAAGGATCCTGGAGTGGGTAGCCACTCCTTCCTCCAGGGGATCTTCCCAACCGAGGGACAAAACCTGGATCTTCTGCATTTCAGGATGATTCTTTACCATCTGAACCCCAGGGAAGGTCCCATTTCAAAGAATGGGGTCCCATTTCCATGCCAAATATTAGTTAGGGAACCCAAATAATACCAACCAGACCTCAGGTGGAATCTTTCCCTTTAATTCCACATTGCTCCTAAGGCAGTGCCAAGATATTTTGAGAATGGAGGTATTCATTTTAGTGATGACATCTGACTTCAGAATAGAGCTGACATACTTTCCAAGAATGGAGAACTAGGCTAGCAGTCAAAGCCACTAAGCAACTTCCAGTCTTTGGCCTTTTTTTTTTTCAAACTCCCTTGGACAGTAATTCCTACCTTTTTTGCACATATTTCAAAAAGATTTTTTGTTCCATCACGCGATAACAGTTGAACTTTTTCGATACCTGATGACTGAGAATATACAGAAGGGTGTGTTAAGTATTTCAGTTTAGTAATACGGTTCAAAACTTTCCACTTTACTGATCAAAGCAGCAACAAAACGGATGACACAAATGTCGTGACGCACACATGTGCACACAGACCTCTACAGATAACGCTTGTGTGTTCATGGATTTTAAAATTTCTGCTCCTCACTCTGCAGCCCTCTCAGGGGCTTAGGGACACAGAGGCTGGAAACAATTACTCTAAAATAGTCTTTTAAATCCCAAGCTTCCAAGTCCTACGACCCAAACATACAAAAATATTTTCACTTGGTGTACATTTGTTTTGCACAAGCCCTTGGCTGGGACAGGCACTGATTCTTGTCATCATGCTGTGAAGGGCGTGATGTTCGGTTAGAACAGGTGTCTAACATGCTTTGTGCATGCTAAGTCGCTTCAGTCACGTCTGACTCTTTGTGACGCTATGGACCATAGCCCGCCAAGCTTCGCTGTCCAGGGGATTCCCCAGGCAAGAACACTGGAGTGGGTTGCCATGCCTTCCTCTGGGGATCTTCCCAACTCAGGGATTGGACCCACGTCTCTCACATCTCCTGCACTGGCAGATGGGTTCTTTACCCCTAGTGCCACGTGGGAGGCCCAACAGGCTTTATCTGAATTTTAATCCTCAACATAGCCCCCTGAGGAGTTGATCCATTGTCTCCACATTACAGACAACAAATCCAAGATTCAGAGAGGGCCACAGTTAAACATCCAGGAAGGGGAAGAGCAGGATTCAAGCCGTCTAGTCCAGTTGCTGCCTCATGCTTCATACCTCCTGATTTGCTGCCTATGCTGTGTATCACCTCACCTAAAATAAACTGCCTTTCCGTCTGGCTCAGTTCCAACATGTCCCTGGCTGTCTACTTATCTATTTATTCATTTGGCTGTGCTGGGTCTTTGCTGCAGCCTGTGGGAACCAGTTCCCCAACCAGGGATCAAATCTAGGCCGCCCCCCCGCCTTGGGGTGCAGAGTCTTAGCCACTGGCCCACCAGGGAAGTCACCATGTGTGTTTAATCGATGTCTGCTAACCCACAACACCACGAAGCTTATGAGGGCAAAGCCTATGTATGATTTGATTCCCAGCACCTGGAATCAAGCAGGGCGCATAGGTTCTCAATAGGGACATTAGGAAAAGTGGATCCCAACTCCAGTTTTGTGAAATAAGTGAAATTGCTCATTATTGCTTCATCATTTTTCTCTCTGATTGTTTGTTTACATACTTTCCTTCACCTCTCCAGCCTTGACAGCAAGATACTTGACAACAATGAAAGGAACAAATATTTACAAAGTACTTACTAGGGGCAGATGGTTTACCTGTTCGGCTTTGAAATTCCCAACACTGTGCAAAGTGAATGAGTGTTCTCATTTTATAGATGGGAAACTGGGATTCAGAAGGTGAGTTAGCTTGCCCAAGATCACAGAACCAATAAAGAGAAAAAGAAAGGTTCAGATTCCTGCCTGATCTGACTCTAAATAACCTGTGATTTACTCCACCCCCTGAAACGTACACGAGGGAGCCATGTTCTCTCTCCTTTACAGCCACCTAGAACATCAAGTTTCCTGCCTTGGAAACAACAGTGACTAAGTGGTATTGTCCAAAGAGCTATGACTCAATTTAAATCAATATTTAGATTTAAAAAGGTTTTTTTTCCCCCCTGTAAAGCTGGTGCTCTCCCTACCGTGTGTGTAGAATCTTAAGTAAAAGTGGAATATACGCCACACAGGACTGAGCAGCGCTTTCAGTTTCCTTAGAAAACATAAAGTCAGCTCCAATACGTTAATCCCGGCAACGGGTTATGCATCTCACACATCTCAGATCTTCAGAAAATTCAGAAAGTTAGTTCCCTGGTGAGGGATCTGCCTTTTACCAGCACCTGAAAAATATATTTCCACTGGCTCCCATAATGCTTGTTCCCATAAAATCAAATGGCGTCAAGTTAAGCCCCGTGATTTTAAATCTGTCCAATACACACATGTGTACGTGCTCTTGAAAAGAGGTTACAAACGACTTCTCCCTCAGAACTTTCTGGCCTCAACCGTTTCTGTTAGATGTTTGGGCTCCTCCTTTCAAAATGCAGAAGGGAATTCATGAGATGACGGTGTTAACAGCCATTACGAGGTTAGTGCGACCTTAAGTGAGGAACAACGGGAGGCAGGCGGGAATTGGGAGTAGAGGTCACAAACGCAACTCCCTCGCTCTGCAGCCTCTACCTCTTGGTAAGATTATCTGTCACGTCACATGATATTGCTGCTGCAGACCCAGGAACAGGGTCTGACTGCTGAGCTTACGGCCCTGCAACATCTATGCCAGTGGTCTCGGGGGTGGGGGGCGGGTGGGGCGTGTGTGGGTGGTGGTTACAAACCTCAGCCTCACCAAGGATCCCGTACTCACTGGACAGGGTCTCTGTCCCCAGCAGCCCCGCCCCCTGGTACACGGGAAAAGATTTTATAATACAGGGGGAGACTCCTTTCATTAAGGGCTTCCCTGGTGGCCTGGATGGTTAAGAATCTGCCTGCAAGGCAGGAAACCTGGGTTCAATCCCTGGGTTGGGCAGATTCCCCGGACAAGGGAATGGCAATTCACTACTGTATTCTTACCTGGAGAATCCCACAGACAGAGGAAAAGCCACAGATAACTCTGATGAGGGCAACAATGGCTCCTCCCCAACGTCCACAGACACACAGGTGGTGTGTGTGTCCAGGAGCGGGCTGCATGCTCCAACTGGCTGGGGAGAGGGGACTGTTTGTCTTTTTCACCGCTGCTCCATAGACATATTTATTGACTGAATAAGGCCCGACCTTAGTATTTTACATTTTCTCTAAGTTTTTCCCTACTGGTTTGAAGAGGAAAACCGCTTTCTTGCGATCTTCCCGTTTTGACATGAATTTGTCGAAACCAACTACTGAAGCCCCTTATGAATGATCCGGGACACCATCATACGAGTTGTTTACTGGGTAGGAAACCAACAGGTGTGTTGTTGCTGTGTGGTTGCTAAGCTGTGTCTGACTCTTTGCCACTCCAGGGACCACAGCCCACCAGGCTCCTCTGTCCGTGGGCTTCTCCAGGCAAGAATGCTGGAGCGCACTGCCATTTCCTTGTCCAGGGGATCTTCCTGACTCAGGGACCGAACCCAAGTCCCCTGTGTTGGCAGGCAGACTCTTTACCATTGGGCCACTAGGGAAGCCCAAAACTAACTGGTATACTGACTTTATTTTTCCCTATCTCCTTCCAAAAAGCATCTGAGACAGCTCCAGTGCTAAGGCACTTCCTTCAGCAATATAGACATTTACTGTCAGAGAAGAAGGCTGAAGGGAACAAAAAGAACCTCACATTTTTGCAAAAGGCATCATCATGATTAAGAAACGCACACGTGGATACACAGTGCAGAGTACTGACTCCCAGGACAGGTAAAGATGCTCTGGTGATGACGATGCCTGTTCAACGTGTGAATACCCCAAAACCCCAGCATACATCGACCGTCTCCAAAGGGGCAGCCTTTTTTAACAGAAGGTGTGATTCTCAAATTATGAACAGAAAACCAACCTTAAAATATATAATCGCTTAATTGCTCAAATCCTTTGATACCAAGGCACTTCACACTAATAAAAGACAAGCTTTAAAGGATTAGCAGGAACAGTCCAGCTGACAAATGATACACACGTCTCAAGAAAGAAATATTTCTGGAATTGAGATGAGGTTTGCACAGCTTTTGCCATATTTTCCTGCCTGAGCCTATTTCCACAATTCTCTGATCACTGCAGAGTCTATTCTATGCCAGACTTACCCCAGTTCAATCAACAGATTCCATCCCCATGACTGCAGGTCACATTATCTCATGAATGACCTGCTATTTGGGTCAGTTAAGAGTCTCTGCCTAGTTGAATGTGTGTTTTTTTCTCTGGCCTTCACGCTCTATATATCAAGATTTCAGATAGTCATTGGGGGGTGGGGAAGAGACAAAATATTGGTATCAGGATACACAAGGGGCTGTGTTAATTATACTCAGTTTGAAGCAGAACAATTCACATCCTGAATAATTTAAAGTCTTTCAGTCTTGAATGATGGGTTTACTTTTAAATTGAATCATTATTTTATATTCAATTACTTGCTTACCTACTACTTCCACAGTATTAAACTTTCATTTTTTTAATCCAAGAAATGTTTGATTTTAACTTTAACACTTAGGATTCTAGGAAAATAAAAGCAAGGTACTATTTGTCTTTCTATAACAGGCAAACAAAAACAATTCTGTGGTTACATGGCCGGTCCCGGGGGGAATACGGTAGAGAATAACTTGCTGACAATCGTGAATTAATCCAACAGCACGCATGTGGTGGAGGAGAAACAAAACCCACAAGTCAGAACAAGCGTCAAGCCCTATGAACTGATTCTGATCATCCAGCCCAGACCCAAGAATTAGGTTAAACCGACTGACAATAGGACCCTGCCAGGGGTATGTTCAGACAGTGACAAGGTGATAAGTTATCTTTTGCCAAAACCTAAACTCCAGAAGGAAGGGACCAAGTCTTTCCAGCAGGTGCTAGAAAAAAGCCTGGTATGGAGGAGACCCTTAAAGGATGTGCTGAGCAGACTCATGGATAAAGGGTCTCCTGTGCTTCAACTGAGTGGACACAACTAATGCGATGAGCACATCCCCAGGAGCGGCATTAGATGACCAACACAGAGCTCAGAAGGCCCAGACTGCCCATCCCCACTCAGAACAAGCACACAAACAATGTTCAGGGTCCCCCTATCAGAAAGGAGAATTTATCTGGTCAAAATGGGACCTGAGTGTCAGCATGCTCAAAGAATGATTCAGGGGATTCTAATGTGGTAGCCGAAAAGGAAAACCACTTACCTACATAACACAGAGCTCTTAAATCTATACTTTTTTATATAATAATGTTTTTTCTGTCTTGACAAGCAAAAAAAAAAAGACAGTCGTGTCCCTTTTTAAAGGTATCTGCAATACTGGTGTAACAGATCAGAAAGCATCAGAATGATCAAATTTAAAATCGGTTAAGTATATTCTACTCTCTTTACGACTCATGGATTCCAGCCAAACAGGCTCCTCCATCCATGGGATTTTCCAGGCAAGAGTACTGGAAATGGCAACCCACTCTAGTGTTCTTGCCTGGAGAATCCCAGGGACAGGGGAGCCTGGTGGGCTGCCATCTATGGGGTCACACAGAGTCGGACACGACTGAAGTGACTTAGCAGTAGCAAGTATATTCTAAGAACATTTTCCTTACTACTAAGTCAAAAACATAAACTGTAAAATAGAGATACAACAGAGAACAAACATATGGATACCAAGGGAGAAAGGGAAGGTGGGATGAACTGGGAGATTGAGATGGACACAGATTAAAACTATGTACAAAATAGATAACCAATAAGAACTGACTGTATAGCACAGGGAGCTCTACTCAAGTGCGCTAAGGGGACCTAAATGGAAAAGAAATCCAAAAAGGAGGGGATAGATGCATATGCATAGCTGATTCACTTGGCTATACAGCAGAAACCAATGTGGCAGTATAAAGCAACCACGTGCTACGTGCTAAGTCATTTCAGTTGTGTCCGACTCTGCAACCCCATGGACTGTAGCCCGCCAGGCTCCTCTGTCCGTGGGATTCTCCCAGCAAGAATACTGGGGTGGGTTACCATTTCCTTCTCCAGGGGATCTTCCCCACCCAGAGATTGAACCCATATCTCTTTAAGTCTCTTGCACTAGCAGGCGGGTTTTTTAACCACTAGTGCCATCTGAGAATACCAAAAGCAACTATACTCCAGTAAAAGTTAATTAAAACAAATAAACAACAGACCTATGAGGCTTTAACTTAAACGTGCTCCCAAGAGACTTTAAAAATAGAAATTCTCCACACAGTGCCTGGCACACAGCAATGTTTTCAAATAAAAAAACTCAAAAATTGACAGATAAAATCCTACAGTTTAAATATTAAGGTTTGCATGTTTCTGTGCCTAGATTTTCAGGAGAGACCGCAAGTGTTAAGGTGGCTACCATGCTATCTCAAATCAGCATTTTTTACTGAACGATTTCCAATCACTTCACAGATGATCAAATGGGAGTCAACGCGGAAAAGGCAGCCCCTTCCCTTACATGGAACACGTCCCTAATTATTCTACATCAAGGCACATCCAAGAAGGATGACACCCCAACCCCAGGCAAAGGAGAGATCTCAAAGTAGGAGAACCAAGGCTGTTAAATGCAGAGACAGTAGGAGAAAAGAAACCCCACCGTTTACCCAAATTATGCTTTTCCTGAAATGATGAGATCGTGATGACCAAATCTAGCATGAGGGAGGGGGGTTCCTCATGTCTCCTGAGAGTATGCCCGTGTGTGTGTGTTGTGTCCGACTCTGTGAGACCCCGTGGACTGCAGTCCACCAGGCTCCTCTGTCCCTGGGATTTCCCAGGTGAGAGAGCTGGAGTGGGCTGCCATTTCCTCCTGCAGGGGATCTTCCCGATCCAGGGATCAGAGCTGTGTCTCTCACACCTCCTGCACTGGCAGGAGGATTCTTTACCACTGTGCCACTGGGAGGTGCAGAACGCCCTTTGGATCCCAAGGACACCACTCATCCTGGTGGGAAAGTGGCTTCACGGGCTGGCGGGTCCTGGGAGCCTTGTGGGGGAGGTTCCCTCTGCACCCAGGGGCTGGGTTCAGTCACAAGGTGGCCTCCATTGTATCTAAAGTATCAGAAGAGAGGAAAACACGGGCACCTCTCTGAGATCTTGAGGCTGTTCAGACACCTGATGAGACAAAGTGAAATGTGAGTACCCCGGCCCTGTGCCGACCCCTCCGCAGGCAGCCAAGGCCCCACTCCCCGAAATGGTCTGTATCTCTCTTCTCTTCCTCTTTGAGCACAAGCATCTCATTTCAATGGTGAGCACTACAGATAAGCTTTTTAAGGCAGAGAATCTGAGAAAAAGAACCATGGCCAAGTCCACTGGTTTCTGAGTACCTGCACCAAGCTTCTGAAGGCTGAAACTGGTACTTAATCAGATAAATGCAAATAATTTAAATGCAAGGTTCTCCACCCTCCTTTAGGCAAGCGGTGGAGACAAATTCCACACGTTGGAGGGATGTCACATATTCAATAAACAGGCTGGGGAGGCGTTGAAGAGTTCAGTTTCCTTAAGAGAAAGCACCCCTCGGAGGCTCTGGTGGCACCCTGGGCCAGGCTTCCCCGGCGCTGATGGACATCACACACTGGCCTGCCTCTATGCTGACAGCTTTTACCTGGAAAAGCTTACTGCAGGGGCTCAACTCTTTTCTTTGGGCTCCATGCCTTCCTTTCAAGGTTTAAAATACGTGATGCACAGAAATGAGAGTGTTCACGTGGGATGCTCCCACGCTCTCACCCCAGGTTTCCCTCCAACAGGCTCAGCCTGGAGAAGGCCACAGCAGCAAACACTTTCCCACATTCCCACGCACCAGCTTAGTGGGGGCCCTTAACAGTCCATTTTCACTTTAGTAAAATGGCTCCAACCTCCCCCAGTTCTTAAGAGGCAGGCCATCCATGTTATTAAGCCTGCTATAAACACCAAAAAACTCAAGCACAGGATCATCCACCCTGAAACAGAAATGAGATTCAAATTGAATGGTCAGGGATTAAGGATCAGAATACACATTATTTTAGCTGATTCACTAAAACCACATTATCTATCGTGTGGCCAAGCTGTGGGACAGAACGGAAGCAGCAGTGGATGAGGGTCAGGACACCTGGGTGGGCAGACTAAACCTTACTGTGCTTCGTGATACCGAGCTTTTTGTCTTCCTTCGAACACATTGAAGGCTAGTGGCAACCCTGCGCTGAGCAAGTCTTTCAGGGACGTTTTTTTCAATAGCATTTGCTCACGTCATGTCTCTCCGTCTGGTGATCAGTGATCTTTGCCGTTCTAAGGCAAAAAGATCGACTCGCTAGCGGTTCAGATGATGGTTATTATTTTTCTAGCAAGAAAGTATTTTTAAATTAAGATATGTACTTTCTTTTAGATATAATGTGATAACACACTTAACAGACTTTAGCATAAAGGTAACTTTTCTATGTATGGAAAACAAAATATTCACATGACTCACTTTATCGTACGGGTCTAGAACTGAGCCGCCGATATCTCTGAGGCATATTCTGGAGGCGGCTTTATTCCTCGGCATCAGGCCCTGAAGGCATCATTTCACCTGCCCGTGGCTTCGTTTCCTTACATGTGGAATACAGGAAGCAATGCCTCACCCACTTACTTACATCGATGGTTGAAAAACAGCTCTAATACTTATAATAGCTCTAACAATCAACAGAAGTGGGACGCAAACAGGATGTAACTCCTTGGAATGCAGCCTTTAAGATTTTTCACCAAAGAAAACCACAGGAGACCGAGACAGACTCCACCTGAGGACAATTTGCAGACAGTACCTACAATGTGACTATGTGGCTGAGTTCAGGCTAACCTGGTTGTGTGCTTTATTTATCTTCTTTGGCACTCACAGAAATACTAAAACCTAAACGGGGCATGTTGAATTCTTCAGGAGTTACAGGTAAGAGGTTTTTAACATGAGATCTGTATTTTTTTCTCTTCAGATAATATATTCCCATTTGGTTGAGAATAAAATATTCTTCTTTGGGGCAGTTTCAGTTGATTTCCAGGGAATCTAAGGACACCACCCAATCAGTTGATTTCCAAGCAATCTAAGGACATCACCCAAAAAAGAGAAGAAAAAAAAATTCTACTTAACTTGCAAACTTGGTTACAGGCAAAAGCAGTAGTAGTTTTGCTAAATGTATTTATTCCTTGTGGGAGACTGCCAGCCAATAGCAGGATCTCACTGGAAGCCACACTTAAGATGCATCTTTGTGATAACAGGGGTTAGAGGCTTGAGGCTGGGTTTTGGGAAACAGGCAAAAATACAGGCTTCTGGATCAGCACGGAGGTTCCTTAAAAAACTAAAACTATTACCACGTGACCCAGTCATCCCACTCCTGGGCATATATACGGAGAAAAGCACAGTTCAAAAGGAGACAAGCTCCCCAGTGTTCACTGTAGCGCTGTATGCAACAGTCAGAACATGGAAGCAACTAAAAGTCCATTGAAGGATGGAACATATATGCAATGGAATATTTCTCAGCCATAGAAAGAATGAAATAATGTCATTTGGAGTAACATGAATTGACTTGGAGATTATCATACTAAGTGAAATAAGCCAGACAAAGGTAAATATCCTAAGATAAAAGGAGAAGGGGGCATCAGAGGATAAGACGGTTCGACAGCATCACCTACTCAATGGACATGAATCTGACCAAACTCTGGGAGATAGCGGAGGACAGGGGAGCCTGGCATGCTGCAGTCTATGGGGTTGCAAAGACTCAGACATGACTTACCGACTGAACAACAGCAACAAATCACTTATATGCGGAATCTAAAAAAAACAGGATACAGGTGAACTTATTTACAAAACAGAAACAGACGCACAGACTTAGAGAAGGAATTTAAGGTTACCTGGGAGGAAGGGTGTAGGGGAGGGGCAAATTGGTAATTTGGGATCAACATGGACAAACTGTTAAAACAGATAACCAACAAGGACCTACTGTAGTGCATAGGGAAGTCTGCTCAATATTCTGAATACCCTAAACGGGAAAAGAAATTGAAAAAGAACAGATACATGTATTACTGAATCACTTTGCTATAGAGCTGAAACTAACAACACTGTTAATTGACTATGCTCCAATATAAAATAAAACTTGAAAAGAAAACAGGCTCCTGTATTCCCCAAGTAACACCTTCACAATCATCACTCCTAGTTAAGACCTCGCAGCTAATGGCCAGCTTCTAGAACTTCATTAGGAAAAAGAAAAAAAAAAAGGAATAATATTTCAATGACTTTGAGCACAAAATTAGCATTTGTATCCATAGAGGCCAAGCACTGGTGGATTAACATTTATTCAAATGAAATCCTCCCTGTCAAGGCCCTGCCTGGGGCTTCTAAGAGTTCCAAGGCGAGCAGTTGTTTATTATGCCATTAACTTGTTTTTTCCTTTTTCTCCTTCTCTAGATTAACACTTAGCAAAATGAAAACCTCCTCCGGCTAGTTACCTGGCTGTATACAAGACATTCACAGAAGCTGCTGCTCCCTGGGGCTCAGAATTCCACACCCAGAGCACCCCAACAGGGGTGGTGGGGAGAGCGCCCCCTGCAGGCAGCCCCCTCCCGCCTCCCAGAGACCAGCCCGCGGGCATCATCCTCAAAGTCAGCATGGGGACCTCTGGTTCTTTTTTTTTTTGGGGGGGGGGACCTCTGGTTCTTTCCTGGGCTGGAGATGACTGGTTCGTCAGGGCGGCCCGATTCTGTGTCACATAGCTGGCACCAGAGCCTAACGGCGCGGCTCTTGCTAACTGTCCCAGCATGGCCTCCCCCAGGCCCACCTTCGGCATTCAACTGGGAGCAGCAGACAGATAGCTCACCCAGCTGGTGAGGACCCCCTACTGCTCCTGGGGAAGGCCCCTCCAGAACAGTGTGGCTGGGAGCCGGGCCTGGAGACCCAGTTTTACTCCTATGGGCCCTTCCCTTCTGTGTATGTAAATTCCCCCAGTATCAAGACTTCTGGATTTCTTTCTTTGTTTTGATCTAAGTTTACAATCATTTCTGATGACTGAGGCCTGTCTGATGCTCCGTCTTGCTTCTCTGACTGGACTGCTGCTCTGTTTAACCAGGATGATGATGTTTCTAGCACTAGCTCTGAGAGTCTTCTTCATGTCACCTCTTTGGAGATGAGAGGTCTACTACGTTAATGACGCTAAAGCTTCCCACGCTGGTTCCTCGGAGACATTCTGTGATGCTTCTATCTAGAAGTCAATCAGCACACTGGGCAAACATTTCATTCTGACTTTTACCATGTAAAACCCTCGACTCCCTTCCTGTACAACTCAAATACCTTTCCGACCTACATACAGGTTCCTCAAAGATCCAATCGTGTTCCTCCAATCTCTCATTTTGTATCATAAATTCATTTTGTGGAATTTATGCTTATAACATCACGGAACACCTCTCTTTACCTTGTACAGAGACTGTCCCAGTATTGAGAAGTTTGAACACATGTAATAAACCTTTATGGGCTTTCCAGGTGGCTCAGTGGTAAAGAATCCACCTGCCAACGTAGGAGATGCATGCTCAGTCCCTGGGTTGGGAAGATCCTGTGGAGGAGGAAATAGCAGCCCACTCCAGTATTCTTGCCTGGAAAATCCCATGGACAGAGGAGCCTGGTTGCAACAGTCCAGGGGGTCACAAAGAGTCAAACACGATTGAACATGCACGTACAAATAAACCATTATAACCCGATGGATTACAAAATACAGAGCATGCTACTAGCCACCCATCCCCAGCTCTGCATTTCAGAAAAGGCAGAAGGCAGAAGATCTAACCATTAATTCTAACTATTCATATCCCATAGGAACAACAAAGCCCCATTTATAGAATAACCATAAAATAAAATGGAGTGTGAAAGGGCATATTCTATATGCAGAATAATTTGTTCCTGTGACTATAAAGTGTATTTTAAGTAGTTTTATAGAAGTGCGGAATATAAAGTACTGTGGTGCACATATATTTCTACCTCTAACAAAAATCTCCAGTTTCCTACAAAGATTTTTTATTTTTAAATCTATACATGAGTTCAGTATCCTCCATTTTCATTGGACAAACATGCTGAAACCAATTGTGCCTAAAACAAACAAAAAACTCCTTCTAAATGCATTTCTTGGATTTAGGCCCTTGTCACAAAATCACTGCTCTCCAGTGTGGCTCCCCTGGCTGCTTTTAAAGCTTTGTTTTCAAGTACAAAAGCAGATTTGAGCCTTGCTTGCTGAGAGTGCTGTAGATGGGATTTAAATAATACAGCAGTTGGGACTTAAAAGGAACCTTTAGAAGTGCTTGGACAGGGTATATACCAGATGGGGAAGAGAGACGGAAGCAAAAATTCACAGGCCAGAGCTTTCAAGAGGGTGCCTGGTATCTGTTGGGTTTATCGAGTCTGCCGTGCTTTTTAATGCTATCTAGAGTTTGGGGGAGCAACTGGGATCAAAACTAGGTCAGGTTTATAAAAAACAAAACAAAACAAAACACCTTTGTTTTTCCTCTTCAGAACCCATTCCCTAGAGTGTCAGGGTTAGAACGGATCATAAAGACCTTCTAAAATCAGGACATCTATTCCGCTCATCTACTCGCTCTCACAGAGGAAAAGGGATATTTTGAAAAGAAGAAAATGCACTGAGGTGAGCAGTCCATACCTGTACCTTTGTTAAAACTATGTTGGATAAAATGATTATGTTCTGTTAGCCAAGTCCCTCCCTTTATTATTCTCCTTTCAGTTATTCCAATTCAGAAACTTGGTAGAGACAACAATTTGTCCTATTTATAAAGTGCCCTGATGACGATTAAATTGTAGCACTAAATATAGGATAATAATGGGCCAATGTGGACTTTAAAGGCATTCTACACACTGTAGAATCCACTTACTTCTTTTGTGTGAATATATATCTTTCAGCTAATATTCACTCTGTGCCAATCAAGAATCCTGGGAGGAAACACAGATAAAACAAGACTTAACACCTTTCCCATCAATACCTTTTTCAATTATCCTGGGCAACAGGAAATCTGCAAAAATTATATATATATATATATATATCATCACATGGTATACAGGTTATGACCACTATGGTAATAGCAACAATTCAATAAGTTTCATTATCTACAATAGCCAGATTATGGATTTAGATCTCATATGCTAGAGAAAGGAGTTTACAATATTCTCTCAACAGCATCTTAACTCTTATTCCGTCCTTCATTTGACCTTCATGGTTCACCCCAGCACTGTCAGCTCAGAGTTGCCTCTAATCCATGGTGAAATGAGATCAACAGGACAATATAAAGACTTTTCATAAATTGAAATTATGATAAAAGCCAGTGCTATTAATACCCACAAAGACTGTCTACTTCTTTTGAAAATTACTATGAAAGTTGATGACAGATTTTCTAATGTCCTTTCCTATCAAAATAAAATCTTAGCAATCTTATGCTCTGAAACTGAAGCTCCAATACTTTGGCCACCTGATGCAAAGGGTTAAGTTAGCTAAGTCGCTTAGTCGTGTCCGACTCTTTGCAACCTCATGGACTGGGGCCCACCAGGCTCGACCCTGAGGCTAGGAAAGACTGAGGGCAGGAGGAGAAGGGGGCAACAGAGGATGAGACGTTGGATAGCATCACTGACTCTATGGACTTGAGTTTGAGCAAATTCTGGAAGATAATGAAGGACAAGGAAGTCTGGCGTGCTGCAGTTCACAGAGTCGCAAAGAGTTGGACACAACTTAGTGACTGAATAACAGCAACAAAACCTTATGCTTATCCTTCCTGGTCTAAGAACCACAGCCCTAAATATCAACCCCTTCCTAATGATACCTCAGTACCTATGAGATGGAGAAATAAGAGAGTGAAAGTGTTAGTCACTCAGTCGTGCACCACTCTCTGCGATCCCATGAACTGTAGGCCACCAGGTTCTTCTGTCCGTGAGATTCTCCAGACAAGAATACTGGAGTGGGTAGCCATCTCCTTCTCCAGGGGATCTTCCTGACTCAGGTACCAAACTAAGGTCCCCTGCATTGCAGCCAGATTCTTTACTGTTTGAGCCCCCAGGGAAGCAGGAAAGATGGAAGGTCAAAACTTTGATGAAGAAAGGCATAAAGGAAGAAAAGGCGTGGCTATGGCCCTGGGGGGCTGCGACTGTATCAATACTCTCCAGCTTTGCAAGAAGGGCCACCAGAAGCATCTCCTGGGCACGTCTGTGTGCCAGGCACCGCACGCTGCGTGTCTCATCACACCACACAACTGAAGGAGGTAGTCCAAGGATTTGCTGCTTTCTAAAGAGACTAGCATCGAAGTTCATAGCAGCTTTGTTTAGGCTTCCCTGGTGGCTCAGAGGTTAAAGCATCTGCCTCCAATGCAGGAGACCGGGGTTCAATCCCTGGGTTGGGAAGACCCCCCGGAGAAGGAAATGGTAACCCACTCCAATATTCTTGCCTGGAGAATCCCATGGACAGAGGAGCCTGGCAGGCTACAGTCCACGGGGTCACAAAGAGTCCGACACGCCTGAGCGACTTCACTTTCACTTTTTGTTTAGGCTATATCAAAATGGGGTAGTCACTTGTCTTTATTTTTCAAATTATCCAAACACAGTTCCACTATTTATAATACTATCAAACACTATAAACAAAACTGGCAAAAGTAAATTCAAGATGAGCTGATAGAAAGATCAGAGTCTGAATCCACAAATAAACTGGTTCGGTCTTTTTAAAACATGTATTTATTGGAACAAAAAAATGATGAAAATTTGTTGATGCCAAAGAAAAACAATTATGTTAGCCTACAAGTGAAGAGGGAAAAGAAAAAAGATAACACCCTGGGATACCTCCTCCTAATCCAGCCACCACACATAGTTAAAACTGCTCTTGAATGTGTTTACCTGCATTTTGTCGCAGGTGAAACACAAGACAAGCGTGGTTGAAAGGAAAGGATCTGTGAAAATCCTGAACAAGATCAGAACATCCATCTACTTAACTGAGGCTATGGTCCAGTGAGGAAAACCTAATTAACAGCTGATCCAAGAGACAAAATAATGCCCTTGTGTGACATTTTGTTGGTATAGTGACTGTAACAATAATAACAATACATGTCCAGAGAATATGTCCATAATAACAGAGTTTGTGGCTGATAATTTAAAGACACAGAGTGGATTCTTCTGAAAGACTCCTCCAACCTGTGAGACTACAACTTACTGTGCTGTGACCTTGATTTTCTATTAAATAAAAATCTCTGAAGCAATAAACCCAATACTATAGATTATACTGAAAAAGAAAAAAAATTTTTTTTTTTTTTTGCTTATTTCTGGCCATGCTGTGGGCCATGTAGGATCTTAGTCCCCTGACTAGGGACTGAACTAGCACCCTCTGCAGTGCAAACAGTCTTAATCACTGGACTGCCACACAAGCCAAGAGAAGAAAATATTTTTTAACAAAATAACTCAGGATCCCGTCGAGAGAGAAGTGAAATAGGATCGCGTGGAATTTCACTCTAAGGAAAGTAGCCTGCTCTGAAGAGTCAACATGGAGCAGCCATGTGTCACCATGAGGAAAACACTAGATTGTGACATTAGAAGACTTCAGCGCCGTGCTTCTGCTAGCCGGACCACGTGCCTCCACTTATTGCATCTTCCCAGGCTGCAATTTCTTCCTGAGAATATCATTATTACAGCAGGACTATTTGTTTCATGGAGTTAACTGTTTGTTGGATCAAACAAGACTCTGGTTGTGAAAGAGCTTCCTTTGTAAAGGATCCTACAAGGTAATTGCCAGAGAAATTTATAAGGATCCAGAGAAAGACCAACCACCAACAAGACCAGTAAATAATGGTAAGTGAATTACACTCTGTGCTGTGCTTAGTTGCTCAGTCATGTCTGACTCTTTGCAACCCTATGGACTGCAGCCCGCTAGGCTCCTCTGTCCATGTGGATTTTCCAGGCAAGAATATTGGAGTGGGTTGCCATGCCCTCCTCCAGGGGATCTCCCACATTGCAGGCAGACTCTTCACCAGCTGAGCCACCAGGGAAGCCCAAGGATACTGGAGTGCATAGCCTAGCCCTTCTCCAGAGGATCTTCTGTACCCGGGAACAGAACTGGTGTCTCCTACGCTGCAGGCAGATTCTTTAACCAGCTGAGCTACCAGGGAAGCCTGAATTATACTCTGTCTGCAGTTAATTTTTTAAACATGGCAGCTCTTGGTTCTGGGCAGGGTAAAGTCCCATCTGATAAAGCTACAGAGCAGGACCCAGACCCTTGCAACAGTGATCATTTCCTGAAGAAAGTGCCTCAGTACAACTGGGTGATTTTCATGCCAAATGACCTAGACTTTGCTGACAGGATAAAGGAAAAGTCTCTCCTAGGTGTCTGGATCAAGCAAAGTGGGATCACAGTAACTCAAAACTAGATTCTCTCAACTATATTTTGCAATGTCTTTGAAAAAAGGTAATGATCTCTTCTGCTACATCGTTTCCAAATTCCCCCAAATGGTCTACAGATCCAATTTTAGTAAAGCAAAAAGTATTAATGGCAGCAACAAACACACGAGAACAGAAATCTCGAAGTCCAGGAAGCAGTTAAGGTCATGAAACTGTAGGCGAATCCTGTGCAGCAGACAACTAGAAGATGTTTCACCTGAAGCTCAAACCTTTCATTCAAGTGAAGCCTGGACCAGTTCCACCCCCAATTAAATCAGAATTATACAATTGTGTGATTATTTGATTAGTATCTGCCTTCCTCTTGAGTGTAAGCGCCAGAAAAAGCAGTCATCGTATCTACCCTGAAACACTAGGCCGCAGAGCAGCGCTGTCACTTGGAGGTACTTAATATACACTGAATAAAGAAGTCAAATGCAGTATCCGATCGGGAAGGCATCAGACTGACTTTCATAAGCATGCAGTTAGGGTTATTATTATGTTTCATCTAAGCCAGCTAAGCCAAAGAAGCAAACCCAGAAGAATATAAGCTAGGACCTGCTGGATTTAAGTATTTTCCATAAATAATACATAAATGGATAATTGAAAGAGAACTGAATATGTTTCAGTTGTTTTCAATATTCAAAATGTAAGTAGGCATTTTGTGTGAAATGAAGTAGAAAGGATGCTTTTAAGACAGCATCCTCCTCACTGCATGGTCCCTGTGCAATCCATCCCAAGTTTTCTTTTAAGAAGGCTCTTAAAGGGTAAGCTTTTCAAGAAGAGTTCTCTTTTTTAAGAAACTAGAAACCACAGCTCATAGAGATTTTTAGCTCTGAATCCTTACCCCCAGACACCAGGTCTTTCTTTTTTAAGAAATCCACCTGCAAGGCAGGAAACCTAGGTTGGATCCCTGGATGGGAAGATCCCCTGGTGAAGGGAATGGCTACCCACTCTGGTATTCTTGCCTGGAAAATTCTATGGAGAGAGTAGCCTGGCAGGTGATAGTCCACTGGGTCGCAAAGAATTGGAGACTAGCTTTCACTTTGCTTTCACTGTGCGCTAAAGAAGGGGACCGTGAATCACAGCAGGTTCAGTTTCCATGTGTGCAGGTCTGGCTGCTGAAAGCCGACACAGTCCTGGGGATAAGTGAGGTTCTGTGAGGGTGTTTGTGTCGGGAACAGGGTGTTGGGCTCTTGTGTTGATCCAGTCTCAGCAGAACCAAATTAGCCCTTGCTTCTGGCTCGAGAAAGGCTAGGTTCTGGTAACACAAATGTCTCCTCCTTGACAGTTTCTGCCTCTTTGTCCTGTCAAGCATCTCATTCTCCAAACTGTGGGGAGACACTGTGAAGGCTATCACATTGACCATCTCCCTCCCCCTCATACCCAAGTGCATGCAAAAAAAAAAAAAAGGCAAAAAGAAAACAACAACAACAAAAAACAGCTGAAGGAGGTAGGCAAGATCTCACAACGAACCATTCTTTAAGGATCGTTTCTACTCTAAATTTTGAGTTCAAGGATGTACTAGAAGCACGGGATGGGGGAAGAAAGGAGAGATGCAGAAACAGGATAATCGAGTAAGTTTTATTGTTTTGGAAATGAAAAAGGAAGGCAGTCAGAATGAAGAAAAGGACCGGAGAGACCCAGAAACATCCAATTGGAAGGAAAAAAGAAAAGAGCAAATGAGAAGCACCAAATAAAGGCAGTGTATTGAGTGACGCGGGCTTCCCAGGTGGCGCTAGTGGTAAAGAATCCAGCCAATGCAGGAGACGCAGGAGATGAGGGTTCGATCCCTGGGTTGGGAAGATCTCCTGGAGAAGGAAATGGCAACCCACTCCAGTGTTCTAGCCTGGGAAATTCCATGGACAGAGGAGCCTGGCGGGGCCACAGTCTATGGGGCTGCAAAGAGCTGGACACAACTGAGCGCACACACATACACAGGCTGGGGAAAACCAGAGGTCCAGGCATACAGAGTTTCCACGGGCTGTGTCCTTAACATCTCCTCATCTGATTCGCCATAAATGATCAGACAGGAGTGAGGAGCGCAGGCCTGCACAACCCTGTTGACATCAGAACACGGCAGTGAAGAGATGATGAAATCCAGTACACTGTCATCTTCCAAATAATTAAAATACCATCAAAAGTCAAGCTGCTGGCCTCTCCGCCCAGGCTCACATCTGCAACCCAGCATTTGGGAACTTGGGAGCAGGGGTAGGAGGGAACAAGCACACAGAGAGATGCAGTTTCAAAAACAATTTTAAAAAGCACACAAACAAGTCGAGCTCTCAAAAATAAGGCTCAAGTCTGACTTTTTTCTTTCCCCCAGCAAGGGAAAAAGTAAAGACTTTTCAAGAGAACAGTGTGTTCGAGGTTACGTAAGAACACACCGAAAACAAGAAGTGATTTGCTCCCTGCCAGTTTTTCATGGTAAGAGGTTACACCCAAGTTCCCACTCAATCCTGCACATATTTTGCAGCTCCCCTGGCTTCTGATACAGGAAGACGGCATGCAGAGACACAGAAAGGGCTGTAAAACACCTAATTTCTGTTTTCCTGACAACTTCTGTGATGTTGTGCTCCTTGTCTTCTTTAAATGAAGTATCCTGTCCTTAGAACTTTTACATGCAATGCATTTGTGTATGTGTGTGTGTTTGGGGGCTTTTAACCAACGAATCATAGCACCTACACTCATAGTTATACTCACTGAATGAGAACCAGATTGGCCGCGACAGAAAAACCCAGTGCTCTATGACGGACTGTGTTAAAAACTTTGGCTGGCCCCTGGAGGGGAGAGGAAGATGACCACGTTCTAAATTCTACCTTCCGTGTTTTACGGATGTGCTTCTCACAGCTCGGTGGATCCTAACACGCGTAACACTGCCGGCGAATGGGCGTGGCCCCAGCTCTTCCCAATGCCAACATCAGTTGCATGGGTTGGGGGTTGGAGGTGGGGATAAGATAGCCAGCAAGGTCAGGTGGCGCTAAGACATTCGTGGACACAAGCAGCCACCCTGGAAATGAAAAGTTGAATGGCACAGAATATTGGGTTGGCCAAAAAGTTCGTCTGGGGTTTTCTATGCCATCCTATGGGAAAACCCAAACTCACTCTTCGGCTAACCCAGTAACTAAGACTGCCCTAAATTCCAGAAAGTCAACCATCTCTTTATCGAGTCTATGTTTGGCTTCACCTCTCACCACTTGTCTATATGGGATCTTCCAACAGCTAAAAATGCACATCCTGTTCTTTGTCAACATTTAAACCATGGCAACAGCCCAACTGCAAAGGGGACTTTTATATTGTCAGTGGCGCTAATAACCTACAGCTATAACTCCACTCTTTCCTTTGACAGTGTCTCAGAGATGAATAGCCTCCAAAGCCCAAACTATACTCCTTGGTATTTTCTAGTGACTGAGAAAATGGGGTGACACGCAGCGTATTGCTAACAGGAATACAGCCTTGGCGTGTTGGGGGAGGTGAACAGGGAGAAAGACCAACGAACCCGGAAGGGTATAAAGCAGCAAGTCACAATCCTTAACACGTGGACTTCTGGCTTTGTGGGCTTGTTTAAATTATGAATGACGGAGTTTCAAACAGAGGGAAGTAAGTCAGAAAAACAAATGTCATGTATTAAATCACGTATGTGGAGTCTAGAAAAATGGTACAGATGAACCTATTTGCCAGGCAAGAATTGAGACGCAGA